>JAYMTP010000465.1:0-33543 GCA_036897365.1 Geranium brycei | reverse complement strand
GGAACCAGCACGGGCGCGGGGGCGACAACGTGAGGGGGAGCTGCCGGGACCTGCACGCCGGCCCGGTGAGCCTGCTGCACTGGTCCGGCTCGGGCAAGCCGTGGCTCAGGCTCGACTCGAAGAAGCCGTGCCGGCTCGACGCGCTATGGGCCCGGTACGATCTCTACCGACACGCCCATTGAAGCGCCAAAACGAAGTCGTCGCTAGCAGGTGGTGGAGCGCTCTCTCGCCGGTAAATTCCCCTCCGAGGACTGTTTTGTTTCTTCTTCTATATTACCGATTTGTTCTCTGTGTTACTTCCATTATTTTGTGTCTCCTTATTTTTTTTTACTTCCGCCGCTTGTCTCCGTGACTGCTATATTTTCTCCTCATGATTTTTAGCTTTAATTGATTTATTTGTTTGAAACCCATCTCCTTCTTCACATATTCACATATTATCAGTAGATTTGTCCCTCTGTTTCCTTCCATTGTTTAAAAATTGGATCTTGTTAAGCATGTGTTGTGAATTAGAACATTTCAACATTACAGCTTAGGCCTTAGAGTGTGATTGATATTGAAATGAAAGAAGATGAGAAAGTATTAGTGTGAAATGAAAGAGGATGAAAATCACCGATAGTTATGAATAATCCGATTAATCCCCAGAGGTCATATTCGACCGACTAGGACCTAGCATTATTTAGAGGATTGCCCATGACCCCATGGCATAGAATTATATTCTTCTGTATATATCCTATATACCCTTTGTGTGTCACTCACTGACCTACACAAACACATCTTCTCAACCTCTATGTTGGACTTTAGTTTCTTTGTTTATTCATTTCTCTTGCAATACTAATATTTCTGTTCATCGGTAAGAATCTCCTGAATCATTTAATTCTCTTCTTTGTGTGACTAAATGTTACTAGCCGACTCAAATTACCAGAGATGGCAACGGGGCGGGTTTAGCGATCTCACCTCCTGCATCCTCAGATCAGGGTATTGAATCTTTGTTGGTTCGGGGATTTTTGTCTAAAGGGGCAGATTTAGTGATTCTTGTTTTTATCCCGTCGGACCGGGATACTGGGTTCCATTCTGAATTTGGGGATTTTTGCCATCCCTACAAATTAAGCAACCAGTGTAAGTTGGAGTGTGTGTGTTGGTATTGAGTTTTGAATCAATGAGCTGTTTCACTTGGTAGTGGATATGCTGAGTTTATCATTGTTCTTCTTGCTTCATGGATAAAGGGGACAGAGGGGCACAGACTTGTAAGCAAGGTTGGGGTTAAAAATGAGTTGGGTTGTCCAATGCGCATTGAAACAAGGCATTTACTATATAGTGGGTTTAGGGCACAGAGTCCATATTTGGCATTCAAAGAATCCAAAGCCCCCGTGAAGTGGTCCCTTGTATTTACTAATGGTATATGTTGTCTTCTTCTGGAGAGAAGCTGAGAACCAAGAGGATAGTGATGATGATGATGATGATGAAGAAGATGAAGATGGAGTTTTTTTTAGGTGGAACACAATTGTCAATGGTGTTTTTTAAGGGGACCCATAGAAGGAGTGGACAAAAGGGAGGGACCGAATCATATGGCCCTAGCATAACACGTGGTTAGTGGTTAACAGTTACGTTTGATTCCTAATTTGTTTTTGTTTAGTTGAAGAGAAAAGGGTTTAATCAATCAATTTTTAGGAGATAATGAGTGATTTTGTTGTTGTTGTTGTGTGTTAAGTTGGCTGCTTTGCTTGTCTTGTGTGCTGTCTGGTTTCTGGTACTGCCGACCTCACCATGTTGTGTTTTTTGATAATTAGTATTGTCAAGGTCTTGTGGTGTGTGTTGGCCACTTTTTATTCTATATTCTATGTGATTAGTTAGAGACGTGAAGGGATGATATGGAATATCTAATGCTTTTTATTTACTTACAGGAGTTTGTTTATTGCCATAAACTTAGGAAGATTCCATTCTACCATGTTGATAATGAAATTTAGATTCATATCTTTTAGACTGAAGTTGTCAACTTCTTTTCATGTATATTAGGAACTGATACTATATGTCTATTACCATTGGCCAGCGCTCTAAAAATTTGCGACTAATTTGATTAGAATCTCTAATTAATTCATGATTAGTCTCCATATGCTTATCATTTAGCTTTTTTAGAACTCTAGTAATGTTTTAAAACTCTCGATATCTTCCCAAGAACTTGTAAAATTGTTTTGAACAGAGTTTTGAGATTTGTTCTCGGTGGTTCAGTTTCATCAATTTTTACCTTTTACGAGTGATTTGAAAGAGTTCGATAATTTGATCTTTGGTACATGAAATGAGTTGGGTTTATATGAGATAGAGTAGTAGGTTGTTCATGCCATGTGGGTGGTTGTGTGGATGGAAATAGCCTAATCTCTATTTGATAAAAACAAGTCATGCATGAGTGATCCAGAGAAATGTTACAGAAACCAACATTGGTTGGTTTGGTTGTGTTTGATTTCCATGGATAATGGGTGCAAAAAAAAAAGGGGTTGCTGAAAGTAGGAAGTAACATAACATGCAGAGAGTGAGAGTGGCTTGTTTACGAAGGGACGAAACATACCAATCCTCTCCAGCTAGAAACAGCCCACACCGTCTTGGTCCGATGGGGGACCATAAAAATATGAAATCTCTATTTCTTGTACTCAACGTTTATGGCTTTAATGCTTTTGCCTAACCCTCACTTCACCTCCCTCCGGGTCCATAGACCACAACCCAAGAATATTTGTGCATCAAAATGTCTGGACGAAACAATCCGAACTTGTCGATTATCGAAAAAATTGAACTGAACTTAGTTCGTGTCGAGAATCGAATATGAATAAATAATCTAGTTAGGTTGGGTCAGAAATAAAATTGGATTTAAATTGATTGCGAATTTGAAGTCGAATTCATGGAAACTTGAACCAACGAAATTGAATTGAACTTGACTCGAATTCGAATGGAGAATCGAATATAAATAATTTAGTTTAAACCAACTAAATTGAACTGAACTTGACCCAAAGGGAAAATTGAATACAAATAATTTAGTTTGAACCAACTAAATTGAACTAAGCACATCTCGAATTGAGAATTGAATATAAATAATTTAGTTAGGTTGGGTCAGAAATAAAATTGGATATGAACCGATTCGGGTCTAGTTCATGAAGGTAGAACCGTTCAAAATTAAATTGAACCAAAGAATAATTGGTTTTGTCATTATTCTAGGCTATAAATCTTCAACAATTGGGACCAAATTTGATATGCCGTCAAAAATTATATCAATTTTAAGTCAAAATAGGCCCAAAAAAAGTACAAAATTCATTAAAACTGATTTAAGTAAAATCAACTAAACTAGAAATTGATCCCATCAAATCAGAATCAAACCAAATTCTAACAAACTGATTTGATTATTGTATTTTTTAAGAACTGAAATAATCATCGGTTCGATTTTGGACCGATTTGGATTGAAACCGATCAGGAAGCTCCACTTGACCTCGTCCAGCTCCGCAATACGCAGACAGATTATGTTCCAACATATATGGGACCCACCAAGAGCTCTCATGCCACATTGCTTCACTACCAATAATCTGCAGAGCATAAACAAGTATGAGTCGAACAATTCAAAAACATATGAAACAATACACAATTCTGGAGAAAGTAAAAAAAGAGAATAAAGTGAAGGCATGCACTTTAACGATCGAACAATGTAGAACGGTAGTAACTGTTAAAAATTGATTAAAAAAATGTATTTTAAAAGCATACCGTCTTTAACCTTTTTTATTATTGAGTTGACTTTGGGCAATTTTGGTTTCAAACCTGCTCGATGAAAAGCTATATACAAGTGCACGTTTTAAATAAATGAACATGGAAGATATAGTTTAGAGTTAATGTAAAATCCCTGAAAATGCCATACATCAACCTAAAATTTAAGTAATAATTTAAACATGTTCATATTTATTGTTTAGGAGTGATATTATGATGTCAAATTTAGTTTTTTCTATAAGATATACAACGGCACGGGTTCAAAACAAATTTAGCGATCCACGTCTTTACTATGTCAATTGTCAGATTGGAGATATTGAATCTCGTCAATAGATTCAATCAATATCAGAGATTTTTGCGACCTCTGTAAATTATGTCGCAAATCAAAGTACTTATATTAGTCTCTTAATAAAGCTGACCTAGTGATCAAATATACATCAATGAAAGCAAATCCATATATACTTTGTATTTTCAACTCTTATTTGCATCTTTTAAACTCTCACTGGGAAAAAAATGAAAACAGGACACAAATGGACTTCAAAATTACAAAACAACACAACTCTGCAATGGGTTCAGTAGCCAACCAAAGATTGAGCTTCTCCACGAATGGTAGGTACATTTTTCACTTAATCAAAACAGTATCTCCTTCAACACCAAGAGGACAAGCATCACAAAGCACATTATAACCAGCACTGTTGCGCACTTCACCATTCCTCCGCTCTTCTGCGATCTTTCTGCCTGCAATTCACAAAAAAGATAGAACTCGTCTTTACATGCTTGACGTGAAAAAAAAACTCAAACAAAAATGATTTGAGATTAGCAACAGCATTTTCAAAAATCAGAGAGAACCTTCTGCAGCTGTTTTAAGCCCTCGTCAACTTGTGTGGCGACATTTTGAATGTTATAGTCTATTCGATCGACGATTGTGCCCTGCAGAAAGACAAAACCTTCAGAATTCACACACAGAGGGTTGGATTTGAATCTGTCTATAATTATGATATAGAGGTGTTGGTGTAACCTGGTCTATCACAAGCACAGAGAGGTCCTTCATGATTTGAGCAAGCTCGTTTACTGATTCCACAACCTACATGCACGGGATTCAGGTTTATGACGGAAAAAAATGCAAGGGGAATGCTTAAACAAAATTTCTCACTCCTATTACCTGATTGATTTCTCTCTCCCTCTCCGCGGTGAAGTGCTCGCTCTTCTTTAGCTTGCTTACTTGGTGCTCATCGAGACCCTGAATTTGTTAGTTGTGGCATGGTCAGATTCATGCAGAGTAAAATATTTTTTAAATCATTCGTTGTATATAAAAACCAACAAACTTCATATATTGTGTCAAAATCTGGGAGGGAAAGAGTGTCCAAGAACTTAGTACATAAGAAGTCAAGAGCTTCGTTCCAAGAAATTAGTTTCCAAGTCAGTGAAAACCACTAGGTAAATCCAACTTACACAGTTTTACTAAACTAGCGTCACCAGGGACCATGTACTAAATTTACAGTTAGATGATAATTCCAAAATTGATGGCATTTATGTTCAAGAATCCCAACAAAATAGAAAAGAAAAGGCAACCGGGTATACCATGTCACCAAATTCATCATCGTCCAATCTTGAATTATTTCCATTCCAGTTCATCTCCAAATCCACCCCATCATGTCCCTACACAAAAAAAAAATCAAACTAATAACAACAGCACAGAGATAAATTAACTCCTAACCACAAAAGTGCATGTACATGTATACTGAAGTATAGTTTGGATTGGGGATTCCAGGATACCACGGATTCTGAATATGCTAGGATTTTACATTTCAGGAAGGCAGAATCCTTAAAAGATGTAAACATTATGTTTGTTTACTTGATAGGGATTAGGGAATCTAAAATACTTTGTTTGGAATACATATATAGTAAAATTTGATACATTGGGAGAATATGATAAACGGCATTTATGCCCTTTCCAAACACAAGGTTGGATTTCCAATTAGTTTACCAACAATCGGGCCACCAAATCACACCACTGTGTCTATAAAAGACAAATACTTTTCAATGCGTTTTTACCAGTGTTCTAAAAATCGGGCCAGGAGGCCGCCTAGGCAGGGATTTTTAGAACACCAACCCAATGTCACATAATCGGGTGGATCAAGTCGGCTAGGCAGAATTAAGCGGGTTTAAGCTTCTTTTTTTTTCAAAATTGATTTTAAAAAATAATAATAATATAAAATACCAAAAATTAAAATAATTTATACTAATACTCTAATAGTCACTTTTGTTGTTACTTTTATTGGTTTCAAATGACATGAATACAACAAATATTAAAAATCATATTTTAAACTTCATATTTTAATTGTGTATATACAATAACTTATTTAATAAAAATTTAAAAAATAGAGAAATTCAAATCCGATTAATCCAAAGAGTCCCTACCGCCGGACTAACGCCTAGCGTTTTTTAGAACCTTGGATTTTACATAACTATTGAGTATTGACTACAGATTTATTCATCAGTTGAACATAATATGCTATAAATTTAAAAGACAGACCTCTTTCTGCTGCTGTAGACGCTTCAAGTACATTGACTGTTTTCTACGGAGGTCCACCGAAAGATTCTGAAGGTCTGTTGCAAGAGAACGCTGTCAGGGTAGTATTCAAATGTAAGTCAATTTGTCGGAAAATAGTACAAAAAGTATTAAAAACAGTTAAAATGAGAGCTTTAAGTCAAAGTTAGACAGTTAAGGTATGTAAGCTAGAGTTCATCCAATAAAACTGGAAACAGTATAAACATACATCTACTTACCAAACATAGCAATAATGTAATGCAAGCTAAATGCACATACGAATGCCTTAAAGATTCACAGACCGATCATCGGTAAATACCTGCACGTTTTTCCTGATATTTGAATCCTCGGAAGAATCTCTCATAGAAAGCTCCTGCAGTCTCTTCTCAGATTTCTTCAACAAGCGGGTAATGTCCCGCGTGAGGGACTCGATCAAATGCTGGTCTTCTTTCCCATCCCCAAATGACGGCATTAAAGCCTTTCCATGAGCTTTGACTAACGCGGCCATCTTTACCCGAGCTTGTTGTATATTGTTAGTTATTTCCTCGGACACGTCCACCCAATCTGGCGGGAGACCTATTGTGAAGGCACCACTATCGCACAACCAAAAAAAGAGTATAATCTATATTAGGTCAGACATCAGAAATGCTCAACTTATAATGACCAGATCCACAATTAACAACATTTCTCCAAATCATCAAAGTAAATCACTTCAAAAAGTCTAAAACATGACAATTCAAGAACTAGCAATGAAGAGATTATATAAACAAATACCCAAATCTGAAAATGCCCCACTTTCTAGTTTAATCACACTTAGATTGATATAGAAATTGCCAATTCAAATAAAAAAAGCAAAAAAAAGCATTGAAGTGTTAAATATAATCTGAAGCCAAAATTTGCAACTAAACACAGAGAAATGAAAAGGAAGAGATCGAGAAAATTAGGGTTACCCGGAGCTGGAAGTACCAGGATCGTCAGTGCTGAGAGGAGCATAAGCAGAGTGATTGGAGCCAAGAAGCGAAGCGCTCACCATCTCAATGACCGGACCAGAAGCCGAAGACGAAGACAGAGGAGCACGAACGCTCTTTATGGCGTCCCTGTGCTTCCTGAACATCACAGTTCGGTTTCTGGTCGCCATGGAAGAGTCGCTTAAAGCTCGCAGACAGAGATCGAATCAGCCACAGAGACCACAGAGTCAACAATTCAATCGAAACCCAAAGCAAATTCTCGAGATCTCGAGGGTTTTGGCCAATTGTTGACGACGAACGAGTCGAGGACGAGTCAAATTCGAGAAACCAGATCTCGCGAAATCGCAACTCGGTAACTCCCAAAAACCAGAAAACGCGAATTTGGCATCTGCGCGTTTTCTAATGGGCCTGGGCCGAGGCCCATATTGATTTCGGACACGGTTCTGGGCCAGGAGCCGACAACGGAGATTTTCTAAAAGACGGAAAAGCCCCTGGTGGGAAACGCGTATTTATATAGGACCGGGAGGGTAGAAAGGGAACGAAAATTTGGGACTTTCTGGGTCGTCGCGGTCAAGTGGTCAACTTTAGGCTGAGTCTTGCAGGTGGTGGTTGAGGGTGGGTTTTATTATGGTCATTGGCGAGACGGTAGTGTGAGGGCAATTTCGGTATTCAGAATCCACAAAAACCCTCCACTTGGTGTGTGTGTCTCTGCTCGTCTCTTTCTCTCTGGCGTTCGGAGGAAGAAACCGCCGAGCTTGATTTTTGATCGTTCCACGGTTAATTTAGAAGCAAATCTGCGATACCCAGTTGGGTTTTTGCGTTTTTTGGGGTTAAAGGTCGGTTTTTTTGGTACCCAATTCGATTTTCAATGGAGGGTGAGGGTACGTGGAACTTGGATTTGTCTACTTCTTCGTCGAGCTACATTGGTTAGTTCTAAGACGCGTGTCTGAGTTTCAATATTTGTTTTTGAGATTTAGTTTATGGGTTTTGTGTTGTTTTTTATTGTGATGAACTGATGGTGATTTGGTGTTGGTTGTTGAATTTGAGCAGATTTGCTTCTTGATTTGGAGGAGGGTGGTGAGGAAGATGATCTTGATTTGGAGTATCCGTGCCCGTTTTGCTCGGACGATTACTATGATTTGGTGGACTTGTGTGGCCATATTGATGAGGATCATCCCGAAGAAACCGATTTTGGGGTATGCGTGCTCAATTGTTGTTGATATGTTTACCAGTTTGCTAATTGCTATTATTAGTCTGTTTCGTATTTGATTTTGATACACAATTGAAGCTTGACATGGAAAAAGATGTTGTTTGAGTCTATTTTGTGGACATTTCTGACAGGCTAATGGTTTTCACTGATGGTAATTGGATATGATGTATGTGCCTTAAACCCTCTACTAGTAGGATTTAGCGGTTTATCCCATAGATAAGTTAATGTTTAGGGAAAATGACAAATAACTATCCCAACTAAACACCTTTTCCACTTAGCTACACCTAATTAGGTTTTGGCTATTTTAGATACATCAAACTTTTTTTTAGGACACCGTCTAAGATTTTGGATGGAAAATGTCAAGTTTTAAAGTGAAAAATCTGAAATTCACTTGACTAAAAATCTAATTTTCAAATCTAAAAATAAAATTTAGATTTAAAGATTAGTTTTTTAGCTTTCTAGGTCTGAAAATGTAGTCAAGGGCATTTTAGATTTTTCATGTTAAAACTTAATATTTTCAATTCTATAGAAAATTAGTTTGAAAGTGATCTAAAATTAAAACTTAACATTTTTAGGTTTTTTAGTTTCAAATCTAATTTTAGATTTAAAAATTAGTTAGCTTTCCATTCTATAGTTCTTGTTTTGCTAAAGAACTGGCGTAGCTGGCCCCAATATTGCTCTGTTGTTGTTTAACTTTATGATAGTTTGCTGGTCTTTGTTCACTTCGTTGATCATGCGAATTGTACTCTTGCTTGGTGTGGAGGAAGGAATCAGTGCACTCAATTGATTCACTCTCGAGTGACTAGTAGTCATTTCTTTTGTATGACTCCTAGATCTGTGTACTTGAATCCCATATGCAACTCTCTTTTTTGCACATGTCATCACCAAACGATTATGATTGTTAATTTCAGAACTTGAATACGCCATGCTATTTCAAATTGGTTGTTTCTCGGAATGAAATTTATGGTACTTTGTTAGAATTCAAACTTGCAAAAGGTAGATGGAGGATAAATTACTTCACGCGTGATGGTTTTGAGCAATATAATGAGGGTGTGTGTTAATTACTCGTTTCCATTGGACTATGATTTTTCTTTAAATTCGTAATTACTTCATATTTACAGGTATGCCCTGTTTGTGACACGAGGGTTGGGGTGAATATGGTGGATCACATAACAATACAACATGGAAGCATTTTGAAGATATCCTTTTTCTCTCATTTTAGATAGAAAATGTTAGATGTTGCACTTTATTTTGCCTCCCGAGACCCGAAATAAGTTGGAAGAGAGAGGACTAATATAAATTTTAAGAAAGATATATCACTGCCAAGACTCGAACCCTGGTCACTAGCAATGTTCTAAAAATCCACGGCTAGTCTGGTTAGTCCCCTATTAATCCTCTATCAATTCCCGACTATTCCGATTAGGCCCCAATTAATCCTCTATTTATCCCCGATTGGTTTCCTAAGCCCTCTCCGCCCGACTAGCGCCTAACGTTTTTTAGAACGCCGGTCACTAGGTCATAAGTTCGAGTACTTGACCGGTTGGCCGAACAAGATTTGGTTCTCGGTTAAGTAATTACTCCTTTAATTGTCCCCACAGCCTTTTTCGTTCTATTATTGTATTGACCCGTTATGATGAGTTGGGGGTGGGTATTATTGGAATTCCTTGACTAGAGCTTACAGACAATACAAACTGAAGCTCCATAAACAACTTTCTTCTATAAGGAAGGACTCAAAGGATGAATATATGCAATCTTCCCTTGCCTCCAGGTCTTCGGTGGTTTCTTCCTCCCGTACCGAGCCAGATCTTCTCATGTCATTTATTTGTAATGCTCCTTCAAAGGGAGTGCCTGAAAGTGATCAGCCCGGTTCATCTTCTGAAGTAAGCTCAGAAGAGGAAAGCTCGGACAACGTGTTAAAGAGGTATATCATACACTTCTTGTTTGTGAACATTTCTCATGCATGTTTGTGCGCGTTATATATTTTAATAATTAATAAAATTAATGTGTTGACCATATTAGTTGGTTGATGGACCAGAGAGAAAGGTTAAGACCTAATAATTATCATATACGGTAAGGCTTTGTCATCAATAAAGGAAAACACGACGATGAAGTCAAAAGAAACCTATAAAACGATAATAATATGACAAATAGGTGCAAAAGGAAGTAAAAGAAATCGTGAAGTCAGATACTCTAAACACGCAAACACTTTGGTAATCATGTATTAGCAATTACAAAAATCGAGATATATAGCAAATATTTACAAGCCTAATGTGTCCATATTGTCGCTCTCTTTTATGATTGGCGTATAGTTTTTTAAGTTTCTGGACATTAACTATTTCGGTTTTTTTAAGTTACTATTCGCTCTCTTACTAATATCATTTTTTTTTGCTGCAGACCGTCTTTGTCAGACAAGGATCGGGAGGAGGAGACTTGTAGAAGTAAGTTTGTGCAGGGACTAATGTTTTCAATCCTCCTTGACGAATGAAGCGTTGGCTCGAGTTTTTAACACAAATACTTGTGATCAATTGTGCTGCCTTGAAATTTATACCTTGGTTTAGATAATTTAGGTGGAGTTTAGGAAATAAATGTGCTTCAATTAGGTGAAGAAAGAAAAAGGCCTTTGTAGCTCTCTTCCTTTGTGCATAATGAAAAATATTGATGTTCCTTCTGTTGCATCCACATTGCCTCTGTATCTTCTTTCTCTTATAGGCACCTCATATTACAATGTAATTGATGAGCAAATGAGTACAACACTAGAGAGTGGAAAGTTGTATAGTTATGTCTACAACATTGTCTTTGAATTTTGTTGAAATTTGAAGTGGTATCAATAATTGGTTTGGTTTGGACTTGTTAAGAGTAGTGTTCAAGTTTAAAGGATTATTGCAAAAGGTGGTTATTTATTATCTTGCTTTTGTTGGGAATGTCTGGATAGTATTTATTGCAAAATCTTACCATGAAATTGTTTTTTTCCTAAACACCCTTCAAAATAAAAATACATGAAAAAAATAAAATAGATTATATTTGTGTTTATTTTAAAATATATCTATCGTCAAAAAGTTATGAAAAAAAAATAAAGGTTCCGTGACTCATTTTCTAGCCTGCCCATTTGGAATTCTTCAGAATATGGTAAAGCTCACAATCAATTTCTGTAAATCTAATATGGATAAAGAATTCCAAAAGAATACAATATATAGTCTTACAAAAACCTAAGACTGTGCTTGTGGCCTAAGCTTCCTTAACAGCCACTTTCTCCTAAGTTTGACATCCAATGCCAGAAATGTTTTTGCTTTCTTTTCGTCTTCCAACAAATCACAAGCATCCAACACAAGCTCCTCATCCATGTCTGGCAAAGCCTGTACCGCCTCGATGACAAATTCAATCGGTATTGAATTCGAACTATCATCATCATTCTTTTTTTCTGATAAAGAAGAAACTGCAGTTACCATCTCACGGAGAGCGCTCGCCATGCTAGTATCAGCAACCCGCGATTTCTTCAGAACTGCTGACTTGGAGGACCCACTTTCTAGGCGACGCTTGTTGTTCTGATGATGGACTGATTTTATGTCTGGGTATTCTGAATTATGCAGGTCATCGGCTTTATCTTCGCTGGAACATGAAGTGGTCGCGAACTGCTGATCTAAATTTTGGTCTGTAAAGCAGTCTCCTTCATCGATGTTTTGATCATTGCATATAACGCACAAATCTTTGTAGTATGGTACGGGTCTGGTCATGAACTGGCGGGCATCGGTATGGGCCTGCATGATAATGTACATAATAAGGTATACAGATTTCATATAAATCACAATAATGACTACAATCATAGAATTTTATTTTCTTTCAAGGAAATTCATAGATAAGTTGATGTATATAAGCTTATATAAATTTCATTCAAGGAAATTCATAGATAAGTTTATGTATACATATAAGCTTATATAAATTTCATTCAAGGAAATTCATAGATAAGTTGATGTATATAAGCTTATATAGATTTTATTCAACAAAATTCATAGATAAGTTATTGCATATAAGCATATATAAATTTCATTCAAGAAAATTCATAGATAAGTTGATGTATATAAGCTTATATAAATTTCATTCAAGGAAAATCATAGAATTTAATTTTCATTCAAGAAAATTCATAGATAAGTTAATGTATATAAGCTTATATAACTTTCAATCAAGGAAATTCATTAGATAAGTTAATCTACACAAACATAAATAAATTTCATTCAAGGAAATTCGTAGATAAGTTGATATATATAAGCTTATATAAATTTCATTTAAGGAAAATCATAGATAAGTTAATGAACATATGCTCACCTTAATTTCATATAAAATCACAATCATGCAAGCAAATCATAAATATCAAATACAATTATTGCATTTACTTTTCATTTGAGGAAATTCATAGATATGATTTCAACAACAGAAAATAAAGCTTGAGCAATGTTTTTTCATTAATGTGTGTAATTTAACCTGAGAAAAGAAAAAAAATCCCCTTCAAAGTTCAAATTCATACCGCTTAAAAAATAAAAGGATCGGGGCTGATTCATATATATTTATGAGCTAACACTAGGGTTTTACATGAGTTACAAGATACGATGATTTAGGTTTCATACAGGCTTATAAAAAACGTAAATGACTGCGTAAGATTCGTACATACCTTGATATAATCTTGCCAGACATAATCATCAGCGGTTACCATTTGCCGCGCATCATCCCAGAAAAACCCATCCAGCTCGAGAAGATTCTTTATGACATTATACTGCCTTCTCAGGGTTTTGTATCGATTCTTCAAAACGTCAATATCATAGTTAAAGCCAAATTTTGCATTGAAAGAAGCAATCATCTCCATCCATGCGTGCTTGCGAAAAATACCATCAATCTGGTTTCCTTTCTGCACTTGCTCTAGCATAAGATCGATGAAATAACGGTCCATTGGCGGTTGCCAATATGTCCTCGAACGGGTGGTGACGGATGTGCCCACAACATTCAGTGACGTCTGCGGGTCATCATCCGCCACCTCGGAAATTCCATAATCTTCACCGATCGGGATATCGTGAAAAGGCGAAACGATTCCCTCGCCGAGACTAGGATCGTGGGTCCCGTCTTTTCCAACGATCTCTGGTATATTCTCTCCTGCTTCTTTATCATCAAGAAATTTAGCGGTAGATTTTAGACCTTCGAAAAGATCGTCTATCCCTGATTCTGATATACTACTGTCTAGGATGGCTTCAAAGCTAAATTCATTACCTTTTTGGTCAACGCTCGCGGCGTTTTTGTATATCAAGCACAGATCATTATAATACGGGATAGTTTTTATCCTGTACGATCGCGCATCAGGGTGTGCCTGCAATATTAATCCGTATAAGGCAATAATAACCATGACAAAAACTAAAAATCAACGTTTTTAAAAGCAATGGCGCGTCGTCACACCTTAATATATTCATCCCAAACGCTGTTATCAGCCGTCACCATTTGCCTAGTTTCATTCCAGCTGAAACCACTCTGGTCGAGAAGTTTCCTTATAGACTTGAAAAGATTTCTCAGCGATTTGTGCCGATTCTTCAAAACATCCTTTTCGTATTGGAATTTGAATTTGGCGTTGAACAACGACGTCATTTGCTTCCATGCTCGTTTACTGAATAAGTGGTCGTCGACCCGGTTTCCTTTGCTGACCTGCTCTAACATTAGGTCAATGAAATACCGATCCATTTCAGGTGTCCAAATTGTCCTCAGACGATCAGTACCACTTCTAGCTCGGATGCCCATAGCTCTACAAGTAACAAAAAAACGATTCACAAAAAGTGCCGATAACAATATAACAAACCACAGATTGACCATGCATTATCATCATCAAATTCATAATTATTGATTAAGTAGTCTCTCAGTTTCTACACGGTTATTCTTAAATACTGATTAAGTATCCATAATTACTGATTGAGTATCCATATTTATTGATTAAGGTGTCCTCCGAGCGCAATGCCACACCACTCCTTCGCTACGTTGCCCTCGAAATCTAGTGAAGCTCGATTTTGCTCAGTCGTGTAAATTTAAATCCCGAAAAATAACAGAAGATCAATACGAGCACATTGATCAACAAGTGACAGTCATAATTTATGTTTTTCTACCCATTTTAGAGCAATAAAACTGAAATTTGAAAGCTTAATTGACAAAAACAAACAGCTACATTCAACAATCACACAACATTTTCACAGTTTCACTCTCTTCTTCAAGATTCTCGAACCAATGAAGAACATAGACAACAAAATTAACAAATCCACCGTCAAATAAACTAATTACAAAGGCAATTCATCATTCAAACCAGCTTCATCGAACAGAGAAATTGAAATAAACCAAAACTCAAATTGGTGCAGAGCTGAGATAGTGAGCAATATGAGAAAATGGATCAACGACGTACCTGTGGTTCTGTGAATTTGGAGAAGACGAAGACGAAGACGAAGGAGGGATTGAATTGGAGAGGAGAGGGTTTCAGGGATAAGGTATTCCAGGATAAGATAGCGATTGTTCTCTTCCAAACCTAACCTCGACCGTAACAACCCTCTAACCGTACTAGGGTTATCTAATCTACACCCGCAATCGTCTCTTGGGCTCGGCCCATTAGGTGATCGGGCCCTTTCACCAAAAATTTGTTGGGCTCACTATTAGGCTTACCAGTATGACCCTATTCGAGCTAGGCCCAACTTATATAGAATTTGTTCGTATACTTCTTAGTTTTTCAAATTTTAAGCCGGATTTAAACTTAATTCTTCTTAATATTTTTGATCTAAACTCAAATTTAGAAGTTTGACTCATAACAGGCAATGAAAACCTCAATTTGTTAGGTTTGGTTCTGAAATAAAGAGTTCGGTTCGAAAGAAAATAGTGAAGCTCAACTCGATTTTTGTTACAAACAATCATTAATGTTAAAATTCATCACATAAAATGCATTTAACTAATTAATTAATTTTAAATAAATCGACTCAAGATTGACTCTCGATTTGATTCAGTTCCTCTACTTTCATTATAAATATATTTATTGAAAATTAAACAAAATATGTATAACCAATTAATGTTAAAGAAGTTAGCTTGAAAAGCTTGATAATCATTAGAAAATTATATGCGAACTTGACTCGCTTGTTAAATAAACTTAACCTTGATTTTAAATTTGATTCAACCTGATTAATAACAAATCTAACTATTATCATGATATATAATATTGTAATAAATATGACAAGGGGAAAAAAGGATATTGGTTTTCAACCTTTAACTGATTTCTGGTCATAATTTGTTTTTGTACAAAACCATAATTTTAGTGATTTAAATTTTAAAATGCTCAAAATTTAATTAACATGTACATACCAAATTATCATCAAATCTATTACCAATATTAAAAGGGATTCAAATTTTTTTAGTACGATTTGCTAGTTTTATCGGGACAATCCACGGAGCTAAATCTATACGAAAAAAGGAATAAACCGAACACTTTGAATGAGACTTTACCATTTCTAATCCTTTCGATTTTTAAGTTTACCAAAAGTTTATACGGAGAGCTTCAATCATATCTCCGAAAAAATCAGGGCCAATAGCTCACTTAAGCTTGGGTCTCCAATCTCCTAAAAAATCAAAGACAAGTGATAAAATATTTACTCGAGATTGTGAAGGTCGATGAGAGTTAGGTTAATTTCATATGGTTAGTTTATGTTCTTGCAAAAAAATGTTTTTACTGTAGATGTTAGTCTTTTGAAAGTTTTAAATCTTGTGAGGGGATAGTAATCTTTTCGTATGAGTCTTTTAAGAGAACATTAGAATATTTGAGAAGTATTACAAGTGCACAACTAAATTTCTGAACAATATTTCAAATAGTCATATTTGAAATTCAATTTCTCATTTACCTCTTGTCCGTTTTGTGATATACCGTTTTATATCCTAAATTATGTAAACGTGTTTTACATTGATCCAATTTGAGTTTAAGCATTCTAAAATCACACCTCAAGTTAACCCAATTATAAAAAAACACATTTTATTTTGGTCATTTATTCACTTTTGTCTGCCAGATTAATTTGAGAAACCTATAAAAATACATGATTTTTTAATATTTTTATCAGCATAAACTTTTAGATTGAAATTAATATTTTATATTTAGTAAAATTTTGAAACAATAAATTAGATTAGAATAAAATTTCACTTACTACATATAAATAGAAATATTAATATGCAGAGAAAATATTGGGATAGAGGTCAATAAATAGTTAATTAGTTAACAATTTCCTCTACATTAATGGTTTAGACATTTTCAAAACCCAAATACACTCAACACCAACACCTTATTTTAGAAAACCCAAAATACTATAAAATGACGTCTCAAAAAACATTCTAAAGTTAAAAGGCTGTCTATAAATAATGGCATCTAAGTTTATCAATGTAATGGTGTTCATTGTGGTTATTTTCTTTATTCTCGGATCGAACACTTTGGTCATGGCTCATGGTGATGTCGGAGCAGCTGCTAGTGTTGCTACCGGTGGAGCTGCGCCCACAGGAGGTGATGCCGCAGGAGCTCCCGGAGCAGCGTAAGTGTCATAACAATAAATTATAATTTTCTATATTCTTATCATCAATATCACATTTTTAAAAATAATATTCACTTAGAATATTAAATTTTGTATAATAGGTATTGATGTTATTACTTATTACAATTGGGTTGTTTGGTTACAGGACATTCGCGGATCAAAGTGGGGTTATGGATGCCGGAGCTGCTGGACTAGGAGCTGGAGCACCCGCCAAAAGAAGATGATTATATCATCTAAAATTTTGACCTCCTTAATTTTATTCATTATATATATATATTGTGATATTTCCTCACTTCGAGAAGTGAGAACCCTAATGATTCCTCTTAATTGTATGTAGGTTTAATAATAAAATGTGAGGATTAAATTATAAATTATTTATCATAATTTCTTTACTTAGAATCTTTGTAATGGAAATGTATACTTATTGTTGTTACATATGGTTATGTTGGAAAATGATCAGTTAAATGTAATTTTAATAATTAAACAAAATCAAAATGGAAGATTGGTTATTTGGATATGCTTCAGGGTCCTTGTTGTAGTTCATTTTGAAGCTTTCAAAAATAAAAATAATAAATGATTCGATCATATAATTTTTTGTTAAACAGTTTCAAAACAAGCTTGATAACCTTTGAAACCATGTAAATGCGATTGCCTATCGCAGATATTTATTTTCACCGTCAATTAATATAGTTACTATAATAAGACTACGATGAAAACAAGTTTAAAAAAACATTGAAATGTAATGAGAAATTTGTTTTTTGAGATAACGTAACAAGTATAACTATATAAAAATTATTAATGATTAAGTGTTAATAAAGATTAATTAAAGATTAATAACTATATAAAAATTATTAATAATTAAGTGTTAATAAAGATTAATTGAAGATTAATCAGACTAGTAGAGAATTTTCAAAACATCATGTCTGGTCCTGCAGCAATGGGACCTTGCTCTTGGTCCTACTTTTACTCTCTTCCTCTTTTGCTTTCCCCCATAATACACCATAAAACCCAACTGATATAATCACCACTCCCACAACACTGCAACAACAGAGCCACCAAAACAGCTCAATAAACACAAAAAAAACCAGTAGCTGTCACAAAACACAAACAAACCAACATTCTTAGACTCTTTACAGTACCTGCCAAGATAAATAGCATCTCCAAGAAACACAATGCCCAAAACAGCCGCAACAGCTATTGAAAATGGCTTGAACAGTGATACGTAGACCGGCCCTTTCAAGTGCAGCGCCCATGACTGAACCACAGTGCTGAACAACGACCCGAAAATTCCCTACATAGAGGGAAACCATAAATGTGGTTAAATTTGATGGAAAATGGCAAAAACGTGTTGTATACCACCACACTTTTGCAAGATAGTGCTGTGTATTTTGTTAATGACAAAAAGACATTGTGAATTTTGATTTTTTGGTGTAAAATGTTTGTTTTTTATAAGCGGTGCAAAATGCTTGTATTAGTACAAAAATGACGAAATTGCCCTTCAAATTAACAATTGTTTTTTTAAAAAATATTTTAAAAAGTTCTTATGAAAATATCCTTTAACCAAAATTTGTATAATCACATTTTGTAATTTAATTTTTATTTAAATTACTATTGGGTTAAAAATTTATTTGATAAAAATCTTAATTCTTAATTTCAGGGGAAATTTCGTCATTTTTGGACAAATATACACATTTTGCACAAAAAATCAAAGTTCACAACACCTTTTTGTCATTAAAAGTACACAATACCCTCTTGCAAAAGCGTGATAGTTTACGACACTTTTTGCCATTTTCCTAAATTTTATTCAGAAGCCTACATTCCGATCTAGCATGAGGGTATGTGCATCGGTTTCTTACTGAATATACATATGAAGCTAACGCGATATCAAGTCTCAGTCTCCAAGGGCTCGGGTCTCTTACTGCTATCAAGCATACCGGTAAGCACATAATGGTCAGGCATAAATTGTATAATAACGATACAGTTAGCTCAGCTGGGTACATCTCCATAACCTGAGTCTATCAAGATCAGGAACACGATTTTTAATTCTCAATCTCAGCAAGTGGAAGAGACAATGAACAACCATCATTGTAATCAGAAGAGAGATACCTGAACAATGTTCCATAACGAAAACAAGAGATTTTCACTAGCAAGCAATAGACCCCCAATGACCCAATTTTGCCCTGGCGAGGACGAGGCCAGTGGCCTATGAAATGAAATGGATGGTGGTGATGTTGCGGATAAAATTCTAGGGCCATTGTACAGAACCACTACTAATGCGCCAGCGATTGACACTATGGTGCCGAGAATTTTGGCACAGGTGCTCCAGCTTCTCAAGTTTATACTTTCCATCCTATTTCAGCATAAACATCAAAACTGAACCATTGAAAAATAAAAATGTACTAGAATGACACAAGTTTGGTGATGGTATTGATGAGAACCTGAAAATAATGGCGAGTATGAAGGTAAAAGCTGCGGTAAGGTTGCTGAGGGCCGAGGCAAGCGTCGGGGAACTGTATTCTATGCCTTTATAACTCACCATCTCAGCCAATAACCTGCATTAACAATCACATAGATAATGAAATCATCACAACCTTTTCAATAAATAAATCGAGTAATTTGTGTACCCAATCAGCCCGAGAAGCAAGATTCTGCTGAGTATAGGCGTATTGAGCGGAGGAAGCAACATTGTTGTCCTGCGGACATATAGAACAAGTATAGTATCAGTTTGAGGCATATGAGTAGATAATGAAGACATCGATATAAAGGCATGAACACGATACCTGCGGAGGATGAAGGGAAAAGGGAGGAGAAAAAGAGTGGCGATGGCGTACGAGTAGAAGATGAACACAAAATAGCTCATCCCTTGCAAAGTTGCAGCTTTGAACAATGTGTTCAAGCCTACATTCGTGCATTCTGCGGCCACCATGGCTGTGAAAGGCAAAACATCCTTGTAGCAGTACCTCCTCGCCATCTCTCCTGAGGCTTGACTTGGAAACTTAACCCCTTGCAGATATTTTCAATACGATAATGACTCCAAACAGTTTATGTGGTACCATTATTGAGAAACCATCCCTTACCCTTACCAGTCGTCAAGCCTTCAAGTCCATTTTCTTCGCCTGGCTCCACATGACATCAAAGCACAACAAGGAAGACTAGTAACCATTGCCAGTCCTCACCAAACTGATAAAAGTAAATTTATTGAACTTGCTGTGACAACAGAAATGGGTCTTTGACTCAAATGCATGTTATTTAAAGTCCAGCCTACTCAAAAACTTAAACTGATAAGTAAGTGCAGACAATGCTTTAAGAATCCCCGACTTATCCTGTTAGCATATGAATCCTCAATTAGTGTATGATTAATTCTCTATAATTTCTGATTAATCCCTATAAGGTCCTTTCCGACCGACTAGCACCTAGCATTGCTAACAACACTGAGTGCAGATCTTAAATCCACATATTTTCAACATATAACACTAACACAAACAAATCAAATGTCCATAGAGCTGACTAATCATGACATTAAATAACATAACTGCCATAAAGCCCTCACAGAACCAAGCTATCTATCTGGTGAGGCCTTGTGTGGAGAATCACCTGGTAAAAAAGGGCTAGTCACCACCATCATCAATCACAAGGCCAAGCAATAGAACCACTAGAAAATAGATACTGTTCCAGTTACTGGGTTTTGATTTTTCGGTACGATACAGCAAAACCCAGATCAAAAAGACTAATTCCTAGAACCATAGTACAAAGCTTGATGATGGGCAAGAGTAAAGTCGAACAATTTGCTTACCCAAATGGCAGATCCTGCACAGTAGACGCAAGCTGAATGGAAGAAGCTGCAAAATTGTTGGCCTCTCAAGGCCAATATGAGGATGATTACAAAAGCAATGAGCATGTGACTCTCTACAATTTATCACTCTTAAATTATGAAACAAATTAACATTAAAAGTTTAAATTACTCTTATAACTTTACAAACAAAACACTAAGCTGCAGATATTATTTTATTAAAATAAAAATATTAATTTTGAATGTTACTTCTACCAAAAAAAATTAATAATATTTTATTTTTGCAAATTTATAGATGTAATTGGAGTGTTTGTATTACTTTGTATTACTTTGTACCAATTTATGATGTCTTTTTCTTTCTAAATGGTGAGTTGTGAATATCATGCACATATAGTGGATGAATTAGAGGATTTATATGTGAGCTACTTTTAGTTCCATTATTATATTATATTGTAATTGTAATAATGGTAAATAAATGATTAATGTTAGAAGTAATTTTACACAGGTCACAAAAAAATTTGTATTCTCACGTAAGTCGGTACCTTTTTAATTTAATTTTTGAGGTCACTAAAATATTAAATAAACTTATGAAATGACCAAAGTACCCTCGCAATCAATGATTCAACTAACAATTTGGCCGTTTAAGCTCTTGTCAGCAGAACGTCATTCGTCCCCTTCTTCTTCCTACTTTACAGCGACGCTTCGATGGTGCTCGAGAAGTCGGAGATTCAGACCTCTGTCGACTTTTGACTTGTTGTCCAGAAGCCTTGAACGAGTCCAAGACACTCCGTTCACCTCTCTCGGACCTCGCCGGAACTGAAGGTTGAAGACAAACCTTCAAACCAGGCGAACCAGACCGGTTTGGCAGAAATTTAATTCTTAAACCAGCCAAACCACTGGTTCAATTATTGATTGCAAGAGTATTTTAATCGTTTCATAATATTTATTTTAACGAAGCGAGACAAAAATATGTTTATATGACATCAAAAATTAAATTAAAAAAATAATGACCTAATTGAGAATACAAAATTTTTAAAAGACCTATATAAAATTACCCCTTTAACGTTACACATAAAAATGGAATCAAATCAAAATTTAAAAACGCTACCTTTAAAAGGCTGCAAGAGACTGTCACAACAAGAGGAGGGACGTGTTCAATTTCCGTGGCGTCACATTAAGATCCTTCAGTACCTGAATTTGCTATTGCGATTTTGGGGACGACGAAGAAGATGAGCGGCTCCGACGCCGAATTCGATAAACTGTTCGAGCAGAAGAAGCCAATCAAGAACCCACTTGTTCCCATTGGTAAATGCCACCTCGATCTCGTCTCTTTTCCCCTCGATTTTTCTCCTGTTTGGTTCCCTAGAAAATGGGTATGGAAAATAGTTGGGAATTCGAGTCCTCGATTGTTCGGGACTCTGGAAGCTGCATAACAAATGTATTATGTGAATAAGTTGAGCTAGGGCATTATTGATTCATTTTAGCTTTGATGGAAGTTAGGTGTCTCTTGAAATTGAGTTCAGGTTTCTCAGATTTTAGAGGGGAAGGTTTTGGATCTGAATCCCAAGTTGAGAGTGATGGGAAGATAATGATTTTCACTTTGCAAGCTCAATCCTTTACCTTTATGGTGCTTTTCTTTGCCCTATTTGTTTTGCTTGTAGAAAATGAATCAGATAGGTAATTAGGGTGTTTTGTGTTGGTGGGTATTTGGTAGGGTTGCTAATGGTGCAATGGAGGTGATTTACTTGCTTGAAATTTGAAGTTGCTTGTTAAGTTGAGTTGTCGTTTAAGGTGGTAGAATGGTGCAGTATGATCAATATCTCAGTCCTTAAGATAAAAAGGATAGTTGATATCGTTACTGGTATGAGATTTTAGTATAGCTACTTAAAGCTTTTGCCCCCCTTAATTCTAGACCGTAGTTACTCATGAAAATAGACGGGGGGTTTCCCAGGAACCAACTTCCTTGTTACTTCTTACTTATTTTGGAACCTTATATGTACTTGTCAATCTTTATGAAACGATATTGTATTTGCTTTCAACTTTCTTGTAACTTGCTTGTTGATTGCTTCTACTTTATTGATCTTCCTTGTGAATTACAATAGAGAATGTTCCTTTATATAGAGAACAATAGGACCAAACTAGGAAACCCTAATACTCAAACCTAAACCCTAATGGGTCTTACCATAATACTAGCCCTAATGGGCCTAACATATGCAAACCCTAATTTACCCTGATTGACAGTACTTTTAGCATCATACTTTGTGCTCAAGAGAAATAATTTAATGATTTGAAATTTTGAAGTCATACATCTGATGAGTGGTTCTTGAAAAGAGATATCGGTCCGTTTAAGAAGAATAATTGTCATTTAAAGTAGACTTTTATTTTAACTTAGTGCCAACGTATAGAAATCTTATGGTTTTGAGTATTTCAGGTGCCCTTTTGACGGCGGGGGTGCTCACAGCTGGGTTGATCAGTTTCAGACAAGGGAATTCTCATCTAGGTCAGAAGCTAATGAGGGCTCGTGTGATTGTTCAAGGTGCAACTGTTGCACTAATGGTCGGGAGTGCGTATTACTATGGGGAGAAATTCTAGTGGTTAAATAGAGTTTGAAAAGGTTTCCTGTTAGACCTTGGTTCTCGTTTAACTTCTTCTTTGTGTTTTTACTCACAATGACTGAATAATTCTTGTTGACAAGATATATTTTAGTTATAAGACTTTCAGTTATACAATTCAAATACAAGAAAATATATTCTCTTTTCCCTTTTCTGTATTATAAGAAAATATAAGACTGTCAGTTCTACAACTCAAATAGAAGGAAAGTTATTCAATTTCCCCATTACTGTTCAAGTAATCTAATTTATGTGCTGATTATCGTGCTTGAGGAATTGCTAGTTGATTACAGAATTTCAGATTATTTATGTGAAACTCTCGATTTCACTCCCGGAGGAACCTTTGTGTAAATTGTGAATTTACACGAGCAAAAATGAACAAATGAAGCATTTTTAGGTTGGCTGTGAGTGCCCATTCACGAAGGATGCCATTGTGCATTAGTGACTTGAGAAGTTATTTTGGAGAAGGGCATTTTTTTTGCAGAGTACATCCTTACAAGTTGTATCTTCAGATTTTTGCTTCATGAGATGCATGTGTCAATGTGAACAAGAAGATGTTTATTATATTTATAGTATGCCATTTAAGTTTAGACAAAAGTCACTGTCGTAGGGCAAGATTATGATTTTAAAGTGTCGAATTTGGTATTTGCGTCTTAGGGTAAACCTGGTGAATGCAAAGGTACAGGCTGCAGATAGATTTTAAACCATCTAACAGCAAACGGTTAGTTTAGACTCTAGAGTAACATTGTTACAAGTGACGAAACCTTTTATTATTGACCCAGTGTTTTTACAGGTAGAGATACAATTGACGATGAGAACCAGAGTATGGACTGTTATAAAATCATGCTACCAGATACGTCAATTTCAGGTTAGATCTCATCTTGGTTGCTTGTCGTGTTTATTCTGATCCCAATCATGCAATTTTCTGTGTAACTGTGAGGAATTGATTGGTTTGAATTGTTTGAACAAATCTGCAGACTAAAAGACTGTAGATTAAATTGCCATAACAAATTTCTCATTGCATTGTTGCATGGACAGCTGGAACTGGAAAATAACCAAAAATAAAACTTGCATTGTAGGATTGACAGTTCAGAATTATTGTATTTATTATCAGTCTGAACCATCAGCAATCCCATGCTAAGATGATACCCAAGCCACAATTAAAATATTAGGCAACCCAATCACCATTTAATATTGTATAGTAATTATTCCACGTTGTTTACACACTGCATGAACATAGTAGATCACTATATGAAATCTGCGGAAGATCATGTAGTTGCTCTGAAACTAACATCTCTTAACGGAACAGTTACTAATTACTTCTACATGCTGGCATTTCTTGTTGAAACCATTTTAAATTGTTTTCAAGCAGCCGTCTCATTGCACAACAAAGTGCCATAAGAATACAAATTCTCATTGTAGACTCAGTCAAATGATGTTCTAGCTATTTCCAGCAATCACTTAACATAGGGACCCTCTCCTCTCTATTGCTACATCCATTGAAAAACCATTGAATGAACATTAACTATTGTAGTCTTGTTTGCATCAAAGTTGAAATCATCTGAAATGAATCGTATTCCTATGAGGGTACTCTTCATTGTACTCTTCCTCTTCATCCATATCACACATTGTGTGGATGTAGATGTTAGAACCACATTGATAACCTTTCTTAATACACTTGCCAATAGTAGCAGCCCGACTCCTTTGGGTTGGAACTCCGCGTTAGATCCTTGCACAGATGGGTGGAACCACGTGACCTGTGATCATAGAAATGCTTCCGTAACTAGATTACTTCTTCCTGGGTTGAATCTTAATGGCACTCTTGATGCTGCTTCTCTTTGCAGGGACGAGTCTCTTGCTAAATCTCTGAACACTCTCGATTTTAGTCGCAATAACGTTTCGGGAGTGATCCCAGTTGAGATTGCGAACTGCAAGGGCCTCACCCGCATCCATGTGAGTAGGAACCAATTATCCGGAAGCCTTCCCAAGTCGCTTTCCAGGCTAAGTAACCTGAAAAGTCTTGATATTTCATACAACATTTTCTCTGGCCAGTTGCCAAATGTAGGCCAGATTTCAGGTCTGAATCTGTTCTTTGCTCAGTACAATCAGCTCAGTGGTGAAATACCCGACTTCGACTTCTCCAATCTTGTTAGGTTCAATGTCTCCTACAACAACTTCAGCGGTTGCATACCAGACGTGGATGGCAAGTTTACTCCAAGTGGCTTTTTGGGCAATCCTGAATTGTCAGCAAAATGTCCAGGAAAGAAATCAAACGTCCCCTCCAAAAATCAGATTATTATGTACTCGGGGTATGCACTATTGGGCTTGCTATTGCTCATATTCATCGTACACAGACTCTGCAAGCCGAAGAAGAAAGGGGCGAAGGTTGAATCAGAGAAGACGGTCTCAGCGGCAGCAAATGGAGACAGCACCAACATGCCTAGTGCCATATCAGGCGAGTTCAAAACAGCAGATACAAGCAGGTCGGAATTTTCAGCCACTTCTGTTGATCAGAGCTTAGTTTCCACATCGCTGGTAGTCCTCACGAGCCCAACAGTGAATGCTTTGAAATTCGAGGATCTGCTGAGGGCTCCAGCGGAGCTGCTGGGTAGGGAGAAGCACGGAACACTCTACAAGGTCACCTGCGAGACTGGGATGACCCTGGCTGTCAAAAGGATCAAGGATTGGGAAATCTCGAGCAGCGACTTCAAGGAGAGGATGCAGAGAATAGATCAGGTAAAACACCCGAATCTGTTGCCACCCTTAGCCTTCTACTGCTCCAAACACGAGAAGCTCTTGATCTACGAGTATCAGCACAATGGAAGCCTCCACAACCTCCTCCATGGTAATCTTCCATATCTTTACTTCATGTTTATATAGTATACAGGATTAATTGCAACAAGTGTCTGTATTATTTCGAACTTACCATGTTTTTTTTTGCAAAACACGTGTATATTTCTAAAAATGGCGAAAATGTCCCCAAAATTTTAAAAACCAATAATTTTTCAACTCGAACTCGGCGATTGTACTCTTCTTCAGCCGACAATCACTGACTTGCAGCTAGATAGTACAAAACACGATTTATTTATCAGAAATTACACAAAATCTGTAAGATTTTTTTAGAAATTTGTCGAAATATTTTTCTGAGAATTTTCGGCTGGAGAAGAGGAAAACTGGCAAGCTTGAGTTGGAAAAAAAATAAATTTATCATTTTGTTAATTTTTAAAATTTTAAATTGCAGGGGTGTTTTTGTCATTTTTTGAAAAATTGATGTTTATGCAAAAACACAAGAAAAAGAGGGTAAGTTCACAACTACCTTTTGAAATTAACGAAGTTTACAACTACAAATTGCAAAAAATGGAATAATACACAACCACTTGTTGCAATTAACCCTAGCATATATGTCCTGATTTCAACTTCTAAATCTCAACTATTTCAGGAACACAAACATTCGACTGGGCCAGCAGGCTCTGCGCTGCAGCTAGAATTGCTGCAACATTGGCCTTTGCGCACCAGGAGCTGCACCAAGACGGGATTGCCCATGGACACCTGAAATCCACCAACATTTTATTCAACAGCGACATGGAGCCATGCATAAGCGAATATGGCCTAATGGTGGAGGAAACTGCAGAAGAACTCGGGGTCAAGTCGTTCAAAACCGGAGAACAAATTGGCGCTGGGGAAGCGAAACCAAGTGCCTTCAGATTCGACATTTGTGGGTTCGGGGTGATTCTTCTCGAGCTGTTGACGGGGAAGGTGGTCCAGAAATGCGGGTTGGAGTTGGCCCACTGGGTTCATTCCGTGGTCAGAGAGGAATGGACAGCAGAGGTTTTCGACAGGTCTCTGATATCGGAAGGCGCGAGTGAAGAGAGGATGGTGAATTTGCTGCAGGTGGCTCTGAAATGTGTCAACAGTTGTGTAGAGGCCAGGCCGGACATTAAACAAGTTTCTGCAATGATCAATGCCATTAAAGAGAAGGAAGAAAGGTCCAGTGCTGATTCTGATGCTTAACCATGCATAAATGTAGCAGCAGAAGTTGCTATGCTTCTGTTTTGTTAAACTCAGATCATACAATATTTTGCATATTTGCATTTACATAGTTTCAAATAACTGGGAAAAGTTATGCTTTGTCAGATCATAGATTTGTAGTAGAAATCAGCTCATTTTGCAAAGTTATAGTTCTGATTTGAAGTTTTAAATCTAGACAGTTATTGCTGTTCAAATCTGTAGGAGTGTTCGTGGTTCGGTATTGAACTGAATTGGCTCAAAACTGAATCAAGTTGACTTGCTCGGTTTCAGAAAAATCCAAACTAAATCGACATGGTTGGTTTTAAACCGGTCGATTTTATTTGTTTTTGCAAGTTTTACATCTATGAATCAAAATCGAACCGAATTTATTTCAACATGTCTGTAATCAACTTGATTGAATCGATTCTATTCCCTTCGATTTTTTCTTTATTCCGGTTTGATCAATTCAGATAATTTTGAACAGTGTTACCAATCATTATAATGTAGATTGTGAGAAAAATATGAGCACAGTGCAGGTCAACCAGGAAATCATGGAAATTGACAAAACTGGCTTCTCTCAATGTATTGGGAAAACAAAGGACACAACGAACTGAAGTCCAATGTTGACGATAAGTCAACGAGTTGTAGTGGGAAAACAGAGGACACGACAACCTCAATATAGGCAAAGAGTCAACGGGTTCTTCTTGGTATTTGGAATCCACAAGCAAACAATTGCTAGTGGTGAAGCACAAGCCAACACTTGGTGACTTTTTAGAGGTGTGGTGTGGTTTGGTTTGGTTTTATCATCATCACATCGAGAATATATATCTACATTACATCAATCAATCCTCTGGTTGAAAAACACACACACCCACTTCCTTGGAATCTTCTAGCACCATTTTGTTTTCTCTCACACCTAACCATAAATTGTCTTTATTTATCATCAAAATCCTCCATTTTAGTACAAATTTAATAAGCGAAACCAAGCTCAAGAACAATTTTTTAATAATTACATACTTTTTCTATTTTACTTAAAACCCTTTCACCAATCATGGACGCCAGCACAACTAGGGTGGGCACTTTTTGCCCAAAACCAAAACCGAACCGGGATTAAAACCGAATCCGAATCGAAGAATCGATAACCGTGGGTATCGGATCGGATTTGGGTCTGAAAATTGAGAACATAATCAATTCGGTTCGGTTCTGGTTCTAAGAGTGAAGAACCGCTAATTAACCAGTTCAAAACCGAACCGATTTTGGGGGTTTTAATTAGTATCTTTTTGTATTTCAATTTTATGTTTTAGCCTAAAAAGAGTTTAATTGTGTATAATTTTCACCATAAATTGAACAATATATGAATATCGCATTAATTGGATCTAATTAGGCAAAACTATACAACTATACCAGAGAGCCGAACCTTTAATTTCACAATTAATCATTCAATTGGGCTAATTGAGTAGAACCAGGAACCGGACTGTAGAACCGTGCCCAGAACCGGATCAATACCCACTTATTGGGTCCAGATTTGGGTCTCCAAAATGAAGAACCGATTGATTTAGTCCGGTCCAGTTCCAGAACCGTGCCCAGCCCTAAGCACAAGGTTTAATCCACGACCTGCTCTTTAAAAGTGTGTGCCTCAAACCGCTATAGTGTCCTATTGATAACACTCGAGAATAAAATTCGATATCACATGAAAAAGTTAATTCACTGAAAATTAAATTCAAAAAATAACTCACTGCAAAATAAATTTAATGAATAAAAACTAATTACTTGTCCAACCATGATAAAAATTAGTCTTTTGAGTATGTAATGTTGACTTCGAAAAACATGTACTTTTTTTATTCAGAAGACGTTATAGCCTAACCAAATACGTAAGACTTTTTATAGGTCTGAGCCTCGAACTCTAGCCTTACCAGTGGGTAAAGCTCAAATGTTAAATAAATTCATGATTTATTATAAATAAATAAATGAACCTTATATTTATATTTTAATAATCAGATATTATACAAATTTCGGGAGGTCTGGTATTTATTTACAGTCCACACGAGGTGGACCGGAGGCCCAGCCCAGTGAGGCCCACCTCGAAGCTATAATCTTGAGAGTCGTTATTTGTCACCACTCGCCAGAGGTTGACCACAAGATCCCACGCGCCCACCTTGGCGCGTGCGCCACAAATCAAATTCCTTCTTTTTCTGTAGAAACCATAGCTCCTGCCTTTGTCTTCTTCACTTCCACCAGAAACACCCACAACCCTTCCCTTTCTTCTCCTCCATTTAGAGCTGGAGAGGAATTTATTAGGGTTTTCGATTTCTGAGACCGTTTTCTTGGGAATTCATAAATGGTGTACGCTTCAGAATCGAAGTTGGGTGAGAGGTGAGTTTCGATATTTTTTTTTTGAATTTTTAAATTAGTATTGTGTGTGTGAAGCTTGTCTCTTATAATTGCTCAATCTGTGATTTGGGGTTTCGTTTCATATGAGAAAAGCATGTTTGCAATAGAAAATTGATACTTTCTCAGTACTGGCACACAAGCAACTGCTACTACTAGTTTAGGTGTACCCATGAACCGTGTTGTCTCACAAATCTGAGGATTGAGTGAGAGAAGTTTTCTGGGTTTTGATTTGATCTGGGTTTTGTGGGATTTTAGGAATGGTGAAATGGGTGAGATTTAGAGGGTATGGTTTTTGTGTGTAATCATATGAACTGTGGAGTGTTAATGGAGCATACCAATTTGAAGATGTATTGGATTCACCATCAAATCAGGCAAAATGATGGGGTTTCAGTTTTGGCCTACCCACCTCCTCCTCCATATCCAGATGCTGCTCATTTCCATAGAGAGCCATCGCCTTCTACGTCGTCTGGCTCTAGAATCAGCCCAGCTGTGCTTTTCATTATCGTGATTTTGGCTGTGCTGTTCTTCATTTCTGGGCTCTTGCACCTGCTCGTTAGATTCCTCATAAAGCACCCGTCTTCGTCGTCCTCCTCTCAGTCCAATAGGTTGCCTGAAATGTCCAGCTCTGATGCTCTCCAGAGGCAGCTGCAACAGCTCTTCCATCTTCATGACTCTGGTCTGGATCAGGCTTTTATTGATGCTCTTCCGGTTTTCCATTACAAGGATATAGTGGGTTTGAAGGAACCTTTTGATTGTGCTGTTTGTCTCTGTGAATTTTCCGAGAAAGACAAGCTGAGGTTGTTGCCTACTTGCAGCCATGCTTTCCATATCAACTGCATAGACACTTGGCTCCTGTCGAATTCGACTTGCCCACTTTGTCGCGGAGCCCTTTTTGCTCCAGGGTTTTCAATGGAGAATCCAATGTACGATTTCGATGATTTGAGAGAAGAAGATGGGTGTGCTGGTAATGGAGAAACCCGGCTGGCCTCTCGCCAGAAAACGGTGGAAATCGAGGAAATCGTCGTTGATAAGAAGGGCGTTTTCCCGGTAAGATTGGGGAAGTTCAAACGATTAAGTGGCGACGCGGTGGAGGCAGCAGGAGAGACGAGTAGCAGTAATTTAGATGCACGAAGATGTTTTTCGATGGGTTCTTATGAATATGTGCTGAATGAATCAAACCTGCGAGTTGCGCTGCGCCCTAAGCTACAAGACCGTGATGTCAATCTTGTTCTGGAAAGAGAGCGCGACTCAAATCCTTCAGCTGATGATGACGTGGAGGGGAAGAAGATTAGTAGTGTTACTAAGGGTGAGAGCTATTCCGTCTCCAAGATCTGGCAATGGTCTCAGAAGGGAAAATTTTCAACTTCTTCAGATGCTCGAATGGATTTGCCTTCTCCACTTAACAAGGAGCTACCATGGCTGAAGAAAGCACAAGGGACATAAAGGTAATTTCCTAATGTACTATTAACAAGATCAATTCAAGCATTGCTATGCCTGTGTGTAGCTTTTTATCTAAGGTAATTTTTTGGTGCTGCCAATTCAAAATTTGTGATAGCTGGGTGTAGCATAACCTTAATGTACTCTCCTTTTCTACTACTAATAGTAGTAATACATGAAAACCACCTCTCGTTCCTCAAAAAAATTATGTTCTTATTTCCTAATGAGTTTTCTTGTTCTTAATTCTTATACAGAATAATAATACATGTGCGTGAGTAATGATTTTTTGTTCTTTTTTTGCTATCATTGCGTTTTCTTGATATTGAGTGGGAAATATACGAACTGTGCATGTCCATAGGGTGTCAAGATATTAGATAGCGTAAAAATGTTTTATTTTGACACAATCCTGACTTGTTAGCTTCAGTAACAGATCAAGAGCGTTTTTCAGTTGATGAAACCCACATAGGCGTTCCCTCCCATTATGCCATTTTTTCTTATGTTTAGTTGATATGATAATGTCATAATTCTTTACATTTTATGGTAATTGGTTCACATGTTCTCTTTTGCTGAAAGATTCTGATGCTTGTAATTGTAGACATATATGCATCACCTGAGTCTGAGACATGGATCCAATTGCTTTTGCTTTTTTTCTTGCCTTTTGATGCATTAGAACACACCCTTTACCTGCTTTTTAGCTCTTTCTGAAAATGGTGTAATGTACATATCATCTTTCTGAGAGCAGTTGACACAGAGAAAGGGTTGGTGGTGGGATCCATGAAAAAGAACTGTTGTGATGGACCATAAAAAATTTCATTTTCATTCTTTGTTGTGAGTTGTGAAGCTTTTGATTCAAAAGAAATGCCTGAACCAGTCTTTGTTGTGGGGTCATTGCTTCCTCTTTCCTTGTGGCCATGTTCTAGCCAAATCCAAAGGTAGAAGAAGACTTGTACTTTTGCTTTTTTGAAATTTAAAGTTCATCAATGGTCAGTTGGATTTGGGTTGGGACTGAAACTGAGTATGGAGAGTGGTAGGTCTCACAATCAACCACCAAGGCAGGGGAGAGCATGGGGCAGGTTGGACCCGACTTGTATCAATGTTCTAAAAAACGCTAGTCGGGCAGAAATAACTTTATGTAGATTAATCAGGGATTAGGTGTGACTTAATCAAAAAATATATTAGATTGAATGATTAATCAAAAATTAAAATAAGATTAGTTAGAGACTAATCAAACAAGTCAGAGATTTTTAGAATGCTTACTTGTAGTATTGAACCCGTTGTAGTGGTACTAGATTCGGAGATGCAAGCACCAACCTCACTTGAACTAAAGACTCAGGTTTAACCCGATTTTGAAGCCGGGTGTTGACAAAAGTTGGCCGAATGAGTTGGACTTTACATCTTTGTGCCGTTTTAACCCAAATTAAATATTGAGACCCAAAAATCCTTAAGTATATTATCCCATTCATTGAATGAGACTGGTGAGATAGGGTGTCGAGTAGAGTTTATCTGTGCGTGGTGACGATCCAAACGCATGTAGAAAGAGATACCATTTAATGGTTGAATGAAATATAAGATGGAGTGATAAATATCGGAGATTGAAAAAAGAAATAAAGACGAAGCAATTTTGGATTGAGATTTGTAAATTATCCGGAAATACCATCGAAACCCTTTGGGTTTAATTTTTCAATCTATGATCCGGCTTACGAGCTGAGAATTGAGTATTATAAATAACAGGTTGGGCGGGTTCACTGTTCTAAAATTCGGGACATACGACGTCCAGATGGTGTCTAGGCGGAGATTTTTAGAACACCGACCCGATTTTACATAATTGGGCGGATCAAGTCGTCTACGCAGGTCTAGGAGACCTAGGCGGATTTAACCTATTTTTTCAAATTTGATTTTTTAAATAAGTAACAATATAAATTGTATATAATAATTTTTTAGTAAAAAATAAAAAATACAGAGAAATTTAAATTCAATTAGTCTCTAATTAATTTTTAATTAGTCTTCTATTAATCCTTGAAGTCTCTGTCTGCCCAATTAAAGTTTAGTGTTTTTTAAATTTTGGGTGGGTTATATAATAGGGAAAATGTCACTTACCTCTCTCATGGTTTACTCGTTTTTCACTTACCTCACTTGCTTGACAAATGCATTCTGAGAGGTTCCCAAACTTTCAAAAATTCTCACAGAGGCCCAACCCCGTTAGTGTTTGGTCAAAAGGCAACTATTGTTTGTAAAAATGACAAAAATACCTTTTGGAGATTTCTCACTTAC
>JAYMTP010000464.1:0-33569 GCA_036897365.1 Geranium brycei | reverse complement strand
TTGTTTTCTCTAATTTTTTCAAAATTTTATATATGAACCAATTTTAATTATTTTATAAAATATTACAAATAGTATCGTGCATCGCGCGGTGTTACATCTAATTTATATTGAACTCAAAAACAATATTTGAGTGCGGGTTAATGTTCAATATTGTAAAAATGTTAGACGCTAGCCAGTCGAAAAAATTCTTCTACAGATTAGCACTGTATTAATTTGAAAAATAAATCAGACTAGAAGATTAATTATGACAGAAAACAAAGGCTTCGAAATGTCCAAATGTTCAAATAATCATTAAGCGAATGAACATTGAAGCAACTATTTCAAGAACGGCAACAATTTCAAAACGGATTAGTGATCTTGTCCCCTACTATGTTGAATCAGTGATATCGATTCTCCGCCGAATTTGAGGTATGTGATTTCGCTGTAGGATGGCATGTTCCCTATCCATCTGATCTAAAACACCAAGTCCCAATCGGGTTCAAGAATTTTTGCCATTTGCCATCCCTAAACTCTTTGTGACTTGAAGCGAAAAAACAATAGAGATGACTAAAATTCCCGAACCAGCAGGAGCCCAATGTACCCTATCGGACAAGGTAGGAAACATTAATCACCAAATCTGCCTCGTTGCCATCCTAAAAATAGACAAAATATCTCAAACCCGACAAGGACGTAGTACCCCCAATCGGTAGAGAATGAAATCACTAAATCGACCCAGAACCCTCCAGTTACGATTCCTAAAAAAGGCGATAAAGTTCATATACAAACAAATCGTGCTGGATATATAAAACTATAATCCAAAATGACGCACCAGAAAATCCATATTCTTCAAGGTTAGTAGTAGACATTGAAGATCAGGTTAATGAGTGAGTCAACGTAGAAACAAAAGAGTGGCTCACAAAAGTCAACGATCGTCTCCTACTACTTTCAAGGGCAAAGACAGGCCATTCACAGAGCCACCACCATTGTGTACAAGTTCCGAGAAATCACTCCCCTCAAAGAAGCACTGGTGCAAAGCCCTCACGCATTGCTCGGCTTCACTGTCGTTTACTATCAACGATATGTTCACCTGGTTCAGCGTCAAAAAATTGTTATGGATTGTGCGTCAGTGAAATTGAGCTTAATCAAGCCTCAATTTGTAAGGGCTCACTCAAGCTCGGCTTAGGTTCGAAACTTATACAACTATGCTCAAATTAGAATGGTCAAGCTCAGCCCGTTTAAATTTTTTACTACAAAATATTCACCTCAAGTTCAAATTGTATAATATACGAGCACCCTTTTGCAATTTTCCCTTAATTTAATGCTAAATGAATCGTCTTGCGAGCTTATCTAGCTTAGAAACATTAGGAGCTCGGCTCATTTATTAAACGAGCCCAACCTTGGCTCAAATTCGGCTCAAGCTTGATTATAACGAGTTCAACCCGAATATATAAGAATCGAACTCTAGCAACTCGTTTACAGCCCTAATCATATGTTCTATAAATTTGTGTGAAAATAGAGATGAGAGTTACTGGGAATGGACCTTGGATGCGCCTTGTGATATCATCTGCACATTCACTCCATTGGTTCGAAGAACTCGAAACGCCTACAACGGATCAAAGACAGCAAATAATTAGCATAGTGAATTCCTATTTTGAACGAGAAGTTGAGATGTAGCTTTGGAACCAGTTATCGGTTCCGCATGATTTCGTTATACAATACCTTTTCAAGAATCAAGGAAGAGAGCTGCACATTTCCGATGAGAGAGATGATTGATCTGTGCTGCAGAAGGTTCACGACCGCTATTTTCTCAAGCTCTTCGACCACGTGATCAAGTTCCTGCACACAGAAGACGATAGTCCAGATCATACAACAAGAATCCGGAGATAATGAGAGGAAAATTGTCTTCCCTTGATCCTTAGACATCAAACTACCCATAACCATCTGTCGGACACTCTACACTCTGGAATATAAATTGAAAAAGAAAAAAAAAAGCACATTTTTTGTTCTAATGATAAATCATTTATGCGTTTTTCGATATTTTTTTCTATTTTCTATTTTATAGAAAAAAGTAATTAAATCGAAGTTAGTGTAATCTAAAGAGAAAGGAGATAAATAGAAAAAATGCAATAAAGAATAATTTGTTTTAAATAATAGATGTCTTTCACATCCAACTATAGCAATGAGGTATTTTAAAGACAATGGCAGTTCCAAAAAAAGGATTTCTAGCTCGAAAAAGCGAATTCGTAAAATTAACACATTTTTTTCTGACTGGATTTGGCGTGTCTGTTTCAAAAATCTTCGAGACTAAACTGACTTCATGTGCTCATGAGATGAAAAATAACATAAAGTAAAACTAAATATTAGTAGAAAGAGAATGAGATCTCATGCTTGCCTGTTGGATCAGTTCTCTACTCCATATTTTTGAAGGATCTAGCGTCAACGATATACTAACTTCACTAGTAGCAACAACATCCACTGAAATGCCTAGATCTTCAAAGATCGCAAACACCTGTTTAGATGAAGAAGCCACACAAAACACATTCATGGTGAGTGAGCAGTCAATGTGACGATAAGTGAAAATTGCACAAAACAATTGTATATTCAATTTCAACCTTTGCAAGGAAGCCAAATTGACCAAGCATGCGGGTACTGGCTATATCCAACATGGTCACATTCCGCTTCAGAACTATACTCGTCAGCACAGCCTGTAATTGGTTTTACATCAAGCTGTGCATGTTAGGACAACATATCCGTCAATACTCTTCATATTCTAACATGTCAAAATGAAGCTGTGACGTACCTCACTCATATCCCTTGTCTTAGTTATGAGAGTACCTGGAGCTTTAGGGTTGTAAGAGTTCTTGACCCTGACAGGAATTGCACCCTCTCTGGCTGGTCTCATGGATTGTGGATGTAGGACCTAAAATCAGAACATACTGTTAAGAAGACCAATTATTTTACCCGAAATATTTCTTTTATAATTTTTGGTTTAACTCTGTAAACATGATTAAGTTTGGTCATACAAAAAACAAGCTTTCAATCACTAATTTCTGACTCACACACACTTGATGTCCAAATAACATATTACTTGTTAGGTGCCTTCACTGGTCTGGTTCATATTTAAATCAGATAAAATAAAACAAGCTTTCAATCACTAATTTCTGACTCACATGTACTTGATATCCAAATAACATATTACTTGTTCGGTGCCTTCACTGGTCTGGTTCATATTTAAATCAGATAAAACATCTAAACATTTAAAAAACAACAATGAACTAACCTGGGCACCGAAGTAAGCAAGCTCAGATGCTTCTTCAAATGTCAAATAAGGTACAGGCTCGGCATTTGGATAAATAGTAGGATCGCAAGTCAAAACACCATCCACGTCTTTCCACACCTGTTAAAACATAAACCTAAGCTGATAAAAAAATCTTAATAGAATAGCATAAGAACATTGGTGCATAATTCCCACCTTAATTTCTGAACTTAGTTTTGACAACAAAACAACAGACGTCAATTACAAACAAAAAGACAGGGATTAATGCATGCTAAATGGTGCACATGTGTTATGAACTATGGGTTCTGGCTGGTAATACATGAACTCAAGGTCCAACCTTACCTGAATCTCTCTCAAGCAAAGGGCCTTGCCAATGGTTGTGGCCGTCAAATCACTGCCACCTCTGCCCAGAGTGGTAACTGCACCGGATTTCCACCCCTGCAATTAAAGACCAAATAGACATTAGTAATGCTCCGCTAATAAACTTTGAAATAATTTCCAGGAAGACGATTATACGACGCTACAAGCCAGCAGGAAAAGACCTTTCCGAGGAAGCCAGTCACAATTGGGATTGCAGGATCTGAAACCCAATCCCCATGCAATTTCTTTGCAATAGCTGGGTAAGTTACTTCCAGGATATCTGCATTTGTGAAGTCGTCTGTGGTAATGAAACCAATATCAAACGCATCATACTGCAAACAATATATAGTGGCAAGGTTAGTTGTCATCGAAACTGTCCAAGAGAGCTTCCAAAAGGTAGCCTAGAAGTTCAGACAGGTCTATTGTAGATTACTCATACTTGGCGTGCTTTAACTCCGATTTTATTCAGATAAGCTGCAAAGATTCTCGTGGACATGCACTCCCCAAATGAGACTAGGTAGTCAGTTGTGCGTGGAGTCAACTCTTTCATCATAGCTATCCCTTTCAAAAGTTGCTCCAGATCTTCCAAGTGTTCTGCCAAATATCTCTAATACATTACCCTTATTTATCATTTAATATGAAAATGGGATTATACCTGTCGTCGTAGACAAAAATGAGTAGAGCAGCAAAAGGGTTAAAAGGGTCCTTACCAGAAATAACATCACTGTCAATTCCAAGTTCATCTACAGTCCTACATACACAAATCCACAAATGCTATTCTAAACAGCAACACCATGATTCGAAGAAGTATATAATCAAGAAATGGTAAGAGATACAACCTTAAGTGAAGTTCCTTTATGAAACTCAACTCATTGATATCTGATACTTTAGAAATGCCGCAAGTGATCGCTTTCTCTCCGGCCTAGAGCAAAAACATTAGTTACTCGATGGCAAGGAAGATTCTGAAATTAAAACAAAGTCATAAAAGAATCGGTGCTTTACGAGCAAAAGTTTGTTGGTAGCTTTCCCCATGGCGGAGAGAACGATCACAGGCCTTTCCTCCGGAAAACTGAGAATGAGAGTAGCAACCTCTCTCATTCTCTCCGCAGATGCCACTGACGACCCACCAAATTTCATCACACAAGTTAATTGCTCGTCACCACAGTTTTGCTTCTGATCACTCTTTCCCTCTTCAAGCACAGCTCGAATTCCTCCATTGTTGTTAACTTTCAATGGTATCCTTCTACAACTATTTCCAAACCGCGCATATAATCCATAACCCGAAGTCTCAAACGAGGCAAAATTCAACCGGTTAGACTGAAGTAAGAGCCATGGCTTTTGAGCACAAGGCGAATTCCTTGAGAAGCCATTGTAGCAAGATTTTACAGAACATAAATGCAACGAAGTTGCCATTTCACAGATCAGCAAGCTCTACTGCAACAACTATAGAAACCTAAATGCTTAGCATCTATATTACACTGAAGTTAGGGTTTCAGTCAACTCAATTTCCATTTCCAAACCTATCACAATCCTAAATCTCTACACGCAAATGATTCAAATCAGTAGCTCATTCGATTTCAGCTCCACATCAAACACTTAGCCTGCACAAATCCACAAATCGTCTTCGGTTTAACCAAACTGAAACAACAAAGAAAATCGCAATCAATCAACAATCACACTCTCCTACAGCCAAATCTCCAGCAAAAACACAAATAAACTAACAGAAAATTTCACCGAAACGCTAATTCCTCTACTTTCCAGGGCTTTCTCAGCAACCAAACACACACACAACAATAAACTCGAATCAAACCCGAGCCGTCACCAGGAAATCTGAAGGAAACGAAAAGACGGAACAGCTCAGACTCAGAGCTCGGCCTATGTTTTCGATTCCTCCACAGCTGTCTCCAATGGCCGATTCCGAAGATCGGTCCCCTTGTCGCGGACTGTTAGCTTCTAGGACTGAAACAGCAAAGAAAATCGCAATCAATCAACAATCACACTCTACTACAGCCAAATCTCCAGGAAAAAAAATAAAAATTTCACCGACCAAAACCGAACCGCTAATTCCTCTACTTTCCAGCGTTTTCTCAGCAACCAAACACACACACAGCAATCATATCGAATCGAATCAAACCTGAGCCGTTACCAGGAAATCTGAAGGAAACGAAGAGACGAAACAGCTCAGAGCTCAGCGTAGCTTTTCGATTCCTCCATAGCCGTCTCTAATGGCCGATTCCGAAGATCAGTCCCTTTTTCGCGGACTGATAAGATCACCGGGAGAGGTTCATAGCTCGGCGGTTACAGTAGGACACGTGGCTCTGAGAGTGGTTCGGTAATTTTGTTGGCTCTAATTGGCGCGCACGCAGCAAGGCCACTGGGCTCAGATCGGGCCAGGCTAATTTTATTTGGGCTTGATCATGTGAAGGCCCAATTATGGAATTGAAGAAGGAAAAAAATAATTCCGCTGCCGGGGTTCAAACCCGGAATTTCATGCAAACTTGAAATTTACCAAGAGCTACAGTGAATTCTATTATCATGTTGTGAATATGTATTTATATAAACCTCACATTACCAAATATGTCAACTGAGAAGTTGGGTTTCTAACTTTCTATACTAGAACAGTGTATAAATTTTGCATACTAATTTATTTTGCTTAGCACAGTTAGTTTTGTCCTTAATATATTATCAAATTTTCAGATATTTGCTTCTATTTGGCGTTAGTCAACAACACACCAAAAATTTCTCAAAAGACTTGATTTGTTTGAGTAGAGGCCTTAACATGGAAGTGGAGCTAGAAGCGGCAATAACTAAGGGTGTAAACAAGTATAATAGAGCTCAATTCAAATGGGCCCGACTCGACTCGTGAAAAAAGTATTCAGTTTAAGCTCGGTTAAGACTCGAATGAGCTTATACAACTAAGGTCGAACTAGGCTAGTCGATCTCGGTTCGGTTCGAGCTTGATTGATTTTAATACAATATTCAATGAAGTTAAAATTAATGTGAAATAAAAAATACATAATTGATTAAATACGAAACGAGTAAGGTCGAGATCGGTTCAATTCATATAATTTCATGAGTCTATTGAGTCTTACAATGTAAGGCTTGAGCTTGACTCGTTTATTAAACGAATTTAATTTGGATCTCGAATTTGGCTCGAGCTCGATTCTAACAAGTGTAGAACGAAAATTTAACGAATCAAACGTGAACGATTTATTAAAAGCTCAACTAGTTTACGAATCTAATTATGACCAAAATAGTTATAAATATAACAAGATGTTTTGCACCGATTTCTGCTGTACTCATTGACATTCTTAAATATGAAATAGAAAAATAAATTAGTTCAAAGAATAAATCTTACAAGAGGTTATAAGTTTGAATTTTATTGGATGCATGGAATGACGATGATTTAAAGTAAATTAAGAAAATATGTAATTCTTAAAAGAAAACTAACATTTAAAAAGTTGATGAAAACAATAACATTAATAAATTGTAAAAAGAAAAGGATAGTGTTAATTCACATTCAGCTCTTTTGCTTTCGACGATTCCTAGGATAGCCAAAACGACTAAGATTCGAACAATCCAAGGTCTCAGCAACTGCACTGAGGATTAAATCTCGGAGCTGGATCTAATTCTTCGTCACTTTCATTTATTTGTTGCAGAATCGGTGAACTTGAATCCATGGCGACGGTTATAGCCGCCATTTCATCAATACCCTCGTCGTGTTTTTTAAGGTTGTCTGAAAATAAGGTTCGAACCTCAAAACCCGCAAATTTCTCACTCAAATCTTCGATCTCCGATCCCAAGACCCAGCAGATCCGAAAAGGGCACGACGAGAATGACCTATTGGTGTCTCTATCGAAGCAAGGGAGGCTCAGGGAAGCTCTGGAGCGTCTCCGCGAATCAGACAAGTCTGGTGTTATGGTTAATCCTCGTACCTATCAAACCCTCATCGATTCTTGTCGGAAAGTGAAAGATTTGGTCCACGGACGAGTGATTCACGACATGATTAGGAGAAATTTGGAGAACCCATCTGGGTTTCTGGAGATTTGCGTGCTGGAAATGTACTTGGACTGTGGGTGCTTCTCAGATGCACGCAAGGTGTTCGACGAAATGCCTGAGAGGAGTCTGGTGACTTGGGGTGTTGTGATCTCAGCTTATGCAAGGAGGGGACTTTTGGATGAGGCTTTTGGGTTGTTCATATGTATGTTGGATTCAGGTATGACCCCGGACCGACCAATCTATACGAGCTTGCTAAGATCGCTGGCGGGTGATTCTTGTGTTCATCTTGGAAAACAGGTACATTCTCATGCCATAAGAACGGGTTTAGGCAAAAACATTTCAATTGAATCTTCCATATTGAATATGTACATAAAATGTGGATTGATAGATAGCGCTGAGCTTGTTTTCGATCAAATCCATGAAAAAGACGTCGTGGCCTGGACAGGAATGATGGTGGGATACACTAGATTCCATAAAGACAGTAATGCCATAGAATTGTTCGGGAAAATGGCGAGGGAAGGAATTAACCCGGATGAGTATGCATTCTCGATCATTCTAAAGGCGTGCGCTGCCCTAAAGGCCTTCCGCGAGGGAGAGCAAGCTCACGCCTACATTGCCAAACTCGGGTTGGAATCAGAAGTCTCGCTAGGAACTCCCCTAGTTGACTTTTACCTAAAATGTGAAAAACCCGAATCAGCATTTCTCGCCTTCAAGCGGATATCTGAGCCAAACGACGTGTCATGGAGCGCCATGATCTCCGGATGCTACCAAATCGGGGAAATTGAGAATTCCGTCGAGCTCTTTAGGTTTTTGAGGAGGGAAGGTACAATCTCGAATTCGTTTATTTACACAACCATTTTTCAGGCATGCTCTATGTTAGCTGATTTTGATTTGGGTTCTCAAGTTCATGCTGATGCAATGAAGAGAGGGCTTGTTTGTTACTTACATGGAGACACTGCTATCATTACCATGTATTCGAAATGTGGGTTTTTAGAATACGCGCTTCGGGCGTTTGAGTCCATAGAGAAACCCGATACTGTGGCGTGGACTGCAGTCATCTCAGGTTATGCTTGTCACGGAAATGGCGCTGAGGCTCTTAGGGTTTGGGGGGAAATGGTGAAATCCGGTGTGAAACCGAATAGGGTTACATTTGTGGCAATCTTGATTGCCTGCAGCCATGGTGGCCTGGTTGAAGAGGGGAGGAAGATTTTGGAGTCCATGAAGAGTGAGTACAATGTGGATCCGACGATCGATCACTACGATTGTCTAGTCGATGTTTATGCCCGTGCTGGTCTGTTGGACGACGCGTATGAGGTTATAAAGACCATGCCCTTTGAACCGAGCGTCCTGACCTGGAAGAGCCTTCTAGGCGGGTGCTGGACTCACCGAAACCCTAATTTGGGGAAGATCGCGGCTGACAACCTCCTCGAGTTGGATCCAGACGACGTGTCAGCTTACGTTTTCTTGTTTCATTTCCGCACTACATCGGGAAATTTTGAAGAGGCGGCTCGCGTCAGGGAGACGATGGAAAAGAGGAATCTGGAGAAGTCATTAAACTGCAGCTGGATCGCCATCAAAGGTAAACTTCACAAATTTATCCCAGGAGACCGAAACCACCCTCGATCCGATGAAATCTACTCGAAATTGAGAGAATTGGTCGCTTCTTTCACAAGAAATGAAGAAAATGGGATCAAAATTGAAGAAGATGAGTCTTCCTGTGGTGACTTGGAATCCAAGGAAGAGGTGGTTGAGCATAGTGAGAGGCTTGCCATAGCCTTTGGGCTCATCTCAACGGCCAGTAATGTGCCCATTAGGGTTTTCAAGAACTTCAGAGGCTGCAAGTACTGTCATGAGTTTGTGAAACATGTTTCAAAGATCACAGGGAGAGAGATTGTTGTGAGAGACACAGGAAGGTTTCATCACTTCAGGTCAGGACAGTGTTCGTGCAATGGCTGCTGGTGATTTTGTAGCTAAGGTTGTTGTTTCAGTCTCTCTCTTGTAGTGTATTGCCAATTCAAATATTTATTCGTTAAGTTTAAGGATAATTGTAAAAATTATTGTGCATTATCTAGCTTTTGTATATATTTGATAATTGTACAACTGCCAGGTGCTAGTCGGTCGGAGAGAGTTTTGGAGGGATTAATCGTGAATTAATCAGAAAATAAATCGAACTGAATGATTAATCGGACAAGTCGGAGATTTTAAGAATACTGGTAATTGAGCCTACATTTGTTTGGTACAATTGTGAAACCATTAAAAATAAATTAAATATACGAAAATACGTCACATTGAAAAATGCACAAATAAAAATATATTTAGCATCAAAAACTTACAAATATTTTTCAAAATATGAACTATTTTTATCCCAAAGACAATTATGCTAATTTCGATAAATTGGAGGTCATGTGACCCATTTTATATCTATTTTGAAAAGTTTAACAAACTAATACAAAAATTTGAATATCTCCAAGGGGACACCTTAACTGTTGAGGCTTACACAATTGCACTTGTTGTGGAGAGGTTCTTGGTTCAAACCCAGTAGGGAGGGTAATTCTTCATTAAGCAATCTCAAACACGAATAGAAGATTTTAGATGCTATAAACCTTAATGCATATTAGGAAATTTATAATTTAGCAGTCAATTGAAACTAGATCAAATCAAAGCTCTAGTACTAACTTGGAACAAAACTCTTCAAATAATATGAATAAACTCATGACTATTTAGGGCAAAATTTGAAACAATACACAAATTCTTAACAGAAACATCACATTGCTGGTTTTCAAAATCTTGAAAATTATTAACCTTCACTCACAAATGGTTCTGACACTAACACAAGAATTGGTAATGAAGAAGAAACTAAAAATCAAAATGCTGAAAAGAATCTGCAAGATCTGATTAATAAAACCTAAAAAAATTCAAAACTTCTGCAGTTTTTTCACCATCTCTAAGCTGAAGCAGACTTCTCGACAAGCTTCTCTATCAAATCCGCTGCTTCTTGGACCGTTGTTATGTTCTGAGAATTATCTTCCTCCACGTTGATCCCGAACTCTTCCTCCAAACCCATCACTATCTCAACCTGCATGTATTCGTGATATCATCAATCATCATATCGAGAAAATACATCACAAAGACGTTTAAGCCACATATCAAGCCAAATAGAACTTATAAGAATGTCAACAGAAATAAACATACGGTATCAAGTGAATCAGCGCCAAGGTCGGAGAACTTGGAAGTCGGGGTGAGATCGGAATCAGCAGACAAGGCCAATTGTTTTCTCACTACCTCGCAAACTTTCTCGACTGTCTCGGGTTTGGCCTGTTGGGAGATAAGGGCACTAGCATCATTAGGACAAGAGCACATGAATCTATGGTAAAGGGTGCGAAAGAAAAAATATACCGCGCATGTCACGCGAAGGCGGGAAGGCCTCGAGGATGTGAAACCGTTCCTTACCCAACCTGCAGCGACTATCTTAAGACTCGAAGCCTTTCCAGCTATCTGCACAATGACACCGCAAGATCCAAATTTACAATTGCACGTTGCATTACTTATATCTTAACTTATACTTAGCATTTGAAACTACATTGTGATTTTCCTAACACAATCATTCCCAATCCTCTATTCATATTAAAGAGTCAAAACATAACACAAACCAGCTAAATTTACTAACCCAAGTCAAATCTTAACCAATGAAAGACACTTTGAATCGAAATTTCATTTTTTTTTCCAATTGAACCCTCACAAAACTAATACAATTAACATTAAATGCACAAACCCGATTCCTCTATACATGCGATTAAAACAGTGTTAGATAAAGAAAATAATGAAATGAACCAGAGCAAAATGTGATGGTTATATTCTTATATGTGCATATTAGAGAGGCAAGCCATAACACAACCCAACTCAAATGACATTTTGGCTCAATTTTCGAAACCCAAATCAAATCTTAACAAATGAACCATAATTTGGAGCCAAAGTCTCAATTTTTCCATGGAATCCTCACAAAACCCCAACAATAAAGCCTAATTCCGCAAAACAAATACGATTAAAGTTGAACCCACAAACCCAATTCCTCTATACATACAACTAAGAATGTCCGATAAGTAAAAAAATTCCATGAACCAAAGTGAAAAAGAGCAAAAATTCCAAAATAATTTACTCATATAAGCATAAGTAAAGAGGCAGAGCATAACATAGACCAACTCAATAGACATTTAAGCTCAATTTGCTAAACCCAATTCAAATCTTAACAAATGAACCATATCTTGGAACCAAAGTTTCGATTTTTCCACAAAACCCCAACACTAAAAGCTCGATTAAGCAAAACAAACACATTCAACTTCAAACCCACAAACCCAAATCCTCTATACATGCAATAAAAATGTCAGATTAATCAGAGAAAAAAAGAGCAACAACTCTAAACAATTCCAATGTGACAATCACACATTCAAAAATGCGATAAAAGAAACGAAATCGAAGAGAAGATTGTGACCTGATTGACAATCTTGAAAGAGGGTCTCAGAGAAACAGAGGAAGCAGCAGATAAGGTGGCCATGGACGCTGGAGCTTGGAGAGTGAGAGGTGATGAAGAAGAGACTGAAGAGATAAACAAAGAAAAAGATGAGACAGAGTCAAATTATTGTGTGGGCTTTATTTATAGTGATTAGTGAGGATTGCTTGGTCATTTTCGACCGTTGGATTGGATTTGGATGGAAACTTGATTTTGTGAGAATTTAATTGGTCGGAAATGCAATATTATCCACTTGTTCTCCACGTGGACGGTGGGGACGAGCGTGGGCTGTACGGCCCAATTTAATTGGGATAATAGAAAATGACCCTAATTTTCAAATTTAGTGGGTCCTACCATATATAAATATTGATCTTATTTATTTATGAATCATCAAATAAAAGAATAACTCTCATGGGCTTGAGGAAAAATAGACTGAACTCGATGAAAATTCGATATCTCTGTTCTTAAGATAGAGTCAAAGATCACAAAATTTGCCCCGAACTCATCACATTGTCATCCCTCTTAATTTCCAAATTTAATATCTCAAGATAATTCAACTATTCTTAATAGTGAAAGAGTAACTCCGATAGGGAGTATGCAAAATACTTTGAATTCGAAGGAAATATGATACCTCCGATTTTTAGATAAAGTCAAATATTACAAAACTCGCCCCGAGCTCATCTTATTTGTCACCCCTCCTCATTTTCACATTCAACAATTGCACCGTACCAAAAATAACCCTACTCTCATCATGTGAACTATCCATAAGAGTGAAAGAGTGAGTAACTCCTATGGGAGGAGGCAAAATACCCTAAACTCGATACCTTTTATCCCTAGACAAAGGCAAATATCACAAAAATCGCCCAAAAACTATCTTATTATCGTCCCTCCTCATTTCCACGTTCAGCTACTTCACCATATTAAAAATAACCCTACTCTCACAATGTGAACCATCCCTAGCAGTGAAAGAGTAACTCCCCTAAGGAGGAGGTAAAGTACGGTGAACTCAATGCAAACCCAATACCTCTGATCCCAAGACAGAGTCGAGATAAAAAAAAACTCGCCTTGAACCCATCTTATTGTCATCCCTCATTTCCACATTCATTCAGCAACTGCACCATCCAAAAAATAACCCTAGTCTCACAATGTGAACTATCCCGAGGAGCGCAAGAGTGAGTAACTCTTATAGAGAGAGGCAACATATCTTGAACTCGAAGGAAACCCGATATTTCCGATCCCAAGACAGAGACGAATATCACAAAACTTGCCCTAAACCCATCTCATTGCCATCATTCCCTCCTCATTTCCACATTCAACAACTCCACCATCCCAAAAATAACCCTACTCTCACACCTATCCCCATCAGTAAAAGAATGAGTAACTCCTGTAGAGTAGGCAAAATAACATGAACTCGATGAAAACCTGATACCTCCGAACCTAAGACAAAGCCAAAGATCACAAAATCCGCCCCAAACCCATCTCATTATCATCCCTCCTCATTTCTACATTCAGAAACTCCACCATTCCAAAAATAACCCTACTCTCACAATGAGAACTATCTCTAAGCAGTGAAAGAGTGAGTAACACCATTTTAACCATCCTCAACATTTCACAATACCTTGCACATCAAGCAACCCAGGAAGAAACCCTACCCTCCTCATTTCCACATTCAGCAACTCCAACATCCCAAAAATACCCCTACTCTCACAATGTGAACTGTCCTTAGCTGTGAAAGAGTGAGTAACGCCATTGTTCTCAATCCAACTCAACCCTGTCTCCTTCTTCACTCCCTTCTCCTTCATGCTCTTCCTCACAGCAGCAACACTCTCCCAATTCTTTGCCCTAGCATGAATATCAGACAGCAACAAATACATTACCTCATCCCCCGGCGCCATTTTCAGCACGCGATCCGCTGAAACGTTCCCGAGCTCAACCTCATTGTGGATCATACAGGCTCCAAGCAAAGCCCTCCACACCCTCCCGCGTTGCTCAAATTGGATTTTGTCTATAAGCGCCACAGCCTCCTCGAGATGGCCCGATCTCCCCAAGAGCAAGATCATACACGTGTAATGCTCGAGGCAGGGCTCCATCCCGAATTCCTGCACCATAGAGTTGAAATAGGCTTGGCCCTGAATCAGCAGGCCCGCGTTGCCGCACGCTGACAGGATGGCGATGAAAGTTAGCTTGTTGGGTTTGTGCTTAGTTTTGAGCATTGTTTCGTAAACTCGGATAGCCTCATTGCCAAGCCCGTGCATGGAGTATCCAGAGATCATCGTGTTCCAAGAAACTAAATCTCGATCGTTCATCGAGTCAAAGACCAGTCTCGCATCCCTTACGCTCCCGCACTTTGCATACATGTCGATCAAAGAATTTTCCACAACCACGTCCTTGTCGTGTAGGGTTTTGTAAATCAAGGAATGGATCTGCACTCCAGGCTCAAGGGAAGCTAAGCTCGCACAGGAGCGAAGAACGCTCGAGAATGTGACTCTCGTCGCCTGCACTTCGTGTCGAAGCATATCTATGAACATTCTCAGCGCCTTCTCCTCATTCCCTATCTGTGTGTAGCCAACAATCATCGTGTTCCAGCTCACATCATTTTTGTTCGACAAATCCAAAAATAAATCCATGGAGTTCTCTATCAATCCACACTTAGCATACACATCGATGAGGGCATTAGTAACAAACACATTGGATATGAAACAGACTTTGATCACATGAGAATGAACTTGCCTTCCAAAAAATACCCATTTCTTCGTTGCACAAGCTTGTAGCACGCTAGCATACGAAAACTGGTTGGGAACAACAAAACATCGCCTCAGTTCACAAAACAGCTCCACAGCTTCTTGGCTTTGCCCATTCTGAGCATACCGAGCAATCATGAAGCTCCAAGGGATCACATTATCTTTACACATCCCGTCAAACACCAATTGAGCATCTCCAATATCTCCAAACCTGGTGTACAGATCAAGCAAGCCGATACCCACAAAATGATCCACTTCACTACGGGTTTTCACCACATAACCATGAATCCCCCGCCCGATACCAAACGCCTCCAACCCAACACAGGCTTTGAGCACACCCGCAAAGGTAAAATTACAAGGCTCAAAGTAACTAACCGTCCTCATATCAGAGAAAACACGCAGAGCCTCTTCGAAGCAATTGTTCTGAGTATAGCAATCCAACAACCCATTCCACGAAACCATATCCTTATCAACAATCCCGTCAAAAACTTTCCTAGCACCATCAACATTTCCGCAAACAGAGTAACTATCCATAAGAGAAGTCCCAACAAAAGCATTAGAACCATAACCGAGCTTCAAAATACAAGCATGCATCCTCCAACTGAAATCACCCAAATCGACACTCACAAGCAACTTCAAAATCGTGGTAAAAGCAAACGGATTGAGCTCGTAACCCTCTCTATGAAGCCTAACAAACAACTCCGTACCCTCCACAACCCTCAAGCACTGCCCATAACCTCTCATTAACGTGACAAAAGAAACTGTGTTTCTTTCAGGCATTTCGTCGAACAGCTTGCGTGCATCAAACAAGAGTCCCGATTTCGCATACAGGTTCAAAATCATGTTCAAAGCGAACAGATCCAAGCAATTACCTCTCTTCACGACGTCGCAATGGAGACCCATTCCGGCCTTTACGTCGCCGTTTTGGACGCATCGCCGGAGCGCGTCGGCGTATTCGAAAGAGTTGAAATCTGAGCTTCTGTGGATCAAATTGGGAGCTTGGGACGAGAACCCACATGGTGAAAATCGAATCCAATCGGTGAAGACGATGCGATTTCTCGCGGAGATCAGAGATCGAAGCTTCCCGTGACAGAAAAATCTAATCATACGAACGCGCTTGATCAGTACGAAGAGAAAAAGTTGAAAACTCGATTGTGGAATCAAAATTTGGGAGCTTCTAGCGAAGAGTAATGGAGCTTGTTTGACTTTTGGAGCAGAGAATCAATGGAGTTTCTGATCTGTGAGGATCAAAACTGAGGAAGAGTTCAAAAGCTCAACGAGCTACACAAGATATTGGCGGCACTTATGATCAACTAAACGACGTCGTTTAAAGGAAACAATATTAATATCACCGCATGTCCAACGACGTCGTTTCGAGGAGTAGAGTAACTAGGGTTCGCTTAAGGATCAAAATCGCCTATAAAATTGCAATGTTTAGAATTTAACCTCTAAATCACTCACTACCGTTCATGGTTTGGTTTTGAACCGAACCGAATCGGTCAATTAGGGATAAGAAAACAATATTTGAAATCGAACTGATCTATTATAGTTCAACTTGATTTCGAACAGGTCAATTTTCGATTCGACTCATTCAATTTTGTTTAAACTGATTTTTAATTTTTACTTTTGGACCTGTTTTTCATTTATTTTGTAGGTAGAATATTTTTAGATTCAACTGATGAATATCAATGACCTAAAGTCACACATCCGAATCGATTGGTTCGAACTTTTTTGCCAAATTTATTATTATGAATGGAAATCGAAATGGTTCACTTTCATTTCCATCAATAACCAAAACCGAAATGAATCGATTTGGACCAAATTGATTTTTAATTATAGGCTAAACTAAATAAGATCTTGAGGACCATATAGAGATTGGATCCAAATTATGGGCCTTTTGGCGTCAGGAGCTCTATTTGAGCACGTTTATATGCATAAGGCTTCATAATCTATTAAATTGTAGGGTATGCTGGTAATGGGCCAGCCAGGATATATTATATTATATTAAAAAATAAACGGCCCTAATAAGTGTGAAAAGACATATATTAAAGAAAAGCAAATGTGAAATGATAGAGACATTAAATTCAACAATTAGTGTGAATGGATTTAGTAAAGAGAGAACATTAGTATAGTTGATGTGGAAACCTAATTTTGTACTTACAACTCAAACCAAGAATCACATAAATGATTTTGAATTTTCATTATTATAATATTAATTAATCTCAAATTATTGGGATATTATTAGCATCCACTTGTAAACTTCATTTTTAAAAATTAAACTGAACATCTACCCGGCTCATGTTTTCTGGATTATTGTTATGCACATAATAATAAAAAAGTGCATTTATTGATTTGTGTAATTATATTACCAGTTTATCTCGATTTGATATTAGTATACATGATTTTTTGGATGAAGCCCACAAATGGTTATAGAGTTATCTACTCGAGAACATGTGGAAATTAAAAAAGGAAAAATACATATAAATACATTCAACTAGACACATTTTTTACTTAAACTAATTAGGATTTGGGTCATTTCGATACACCTTTGAGTTATAGGTGTTCACCAAAAGTCGAACCGATCAAAACTGATTGAATCAAACCAAACTGAACTGGTCAATTTGGTTAACTCATTGATTCGATTCTGATTGGTTTGGTTTTGGAGAAAATCGACTAAGGTTTGGTTTGGTTCGGTTCAACAAGATTAATCTGGTCGATTAATCGAACCGACCGATAATGGTTATGTGATGTACAAATGAACTATACTTAAGCAAAGAGACATGACCCAAGATGAGAAGCAGAAATCCAAATCAAAACTCTCCTCCGATTTCTCATGGCCCAAGATTAGAAGTTTCTCCTTCTTCTAACAAATCTGAATTCGAACCTTGTAAGGAGGTGATATTGTTGCTTGTGTTGCTGCTGCTCTCTTTCTCCTTTGATTTCTCCGGGTTACACATTTTCTCTCTTCTTTTCGAGCCCCCACACTCTCTCTCTAGCTCTCGCACACTCTGATCCCTCCATCTCTCTCCCCTGACCTCTCTCTCCTCCAACCTCTCAAACCATCATATTCGCCTCCTCTTCCTCCACCTTCCTCATCCTCCACCACAACCTCAACCTTAACCCTAAGGTTCTCTTTGTCGTCGTTGGCCCTCATGCTCACAGGGTCGAGACTCAGGTGCTTCTCAAGTTCTAAATCCCATAGAAAATGCAGTTTTAGTCGGGCCAAACCAAAAATCAATTGGTCAATTTGGTTATGGCCAAACCGATCGAGATGATCATTTTAATTTCGGTTCATTTTTTGGAGAATCGAACCAATCGATTTGGTTTGGTTTATGAACCGTGAACAATTCTACTTGGGTTGTAGTCAATGAAAGCGGCTTAGGACGGTAGGAATGGTTCGAACATGGAGACGGTTGTTGGCTTGGAACAATGTGAACTCGAGATTGAGATCGGGTTTGCCGAAGTCGGGCAAGGCCAATCGGTACATAAAATTGACCAAGAGTATTTTTGTATTTCTCTATCCAAATGTGAGAAACTATTAAACCTGAGTGTATCTGAAATACTCAAGTTTTAATTTGATGTAGTTGAGTGAACAAAAAGTGTATAGTTGAGTGTAGCGTAGTGTATCTTCTCCTATTAAAAATGTAAAATTAAAATGTTAATTGATTAATCATTTTGTAATAATTCTGAAAATAATAATTTATTTTGGTAATTTGAATTTGTTTGAACCCATGGTTTCCTCAATAAAGTAAAAGTCCATTAAATTTGCTCAACCAACAGCCTAGCTTCATAATATCTTAGAGCCCCAAATAATTGACCAATAATTCAAACAAATATAAATATAACCGACAAGCCGAATAAAATAAACTAAAGTGCCAAATAAAAGAACCAAACACCAAAAACACATGCCCAAAACACAAACACTGAATAATCAAAAGTAGCATAGAAATTTCAACAAATGTGTGGCTCCAGCTCGAGGTTAATTGTATACATATTGATTAAATTTAATCCAACAAATAAGAGGCTAATAATAATTAAAATAAAATAAAAGGATGGCTTCAACAAAACCACGCGAAAAATACCATAGGAAATTGCAAGGAAGCGCAAAGAATAGGGACCATTTCTGAAACGTGATTCACCAAAAAGCCACCCAACAACTATATTATTCGTCGATCAATCGGAGCCGTAGATTTCATCAATGGCTTGATCTTGGTGTGTTTTTAAGATTGAAGAAGATTCTTCTTTTTAACTGTTCGTAAATGCTATTCATTTTAGTCGTCGCTTTTATGTCTTCTTCGTTGATCGTTTTCGAGTATAATTAGTATGGGGAAGCCAATATTAATCTGCAAAATTGAAAAATATGGTTATTATTATGATACTTGGAGTAATAATCAAATTATAGGCTTTAAAGAAAAAATTTGAAGAATTGATAAAAATAGAGGGACAAGTAGACTAATATGATCTCTAATTTTATTTTGTTTCACTTTAATCCGTCAATTATTTAAATTGTTTTGGCTTAGTTTATTCTTATGAGAATATAATTAGAATAGAATTCCAGATCTTACGGAATATATCCCGATCGGATTTGTAGAAGAATGACAATTTTCGTTCCAAATCTCACGAGAATAGAATAGAGATTATTAACTTCGTTTCGATATGACATGCTTTCATGTCTAATAGAAGCATAACATCCCACTCTCAATAAAACCAAATAGGTTTGAAATCACTAAATTCATCCAAATCAGCCTTATTATCATCCACTGATTAATATAAAATTTCAGATTTAAAAAACATAACCAAAAAATAAATATTGACAAAGGAAAGTTCCCCATAACACTTACATGGCTATGTTTCATATACTCTTTTGACCCAATTATAGTCAAAATATTGAGCTATTATTATTATGGTGTGTCAATTGTACTTTACTCAACGCCAATAAGAACAAATAAAGGCTCATAGACGCACAAAAACAAAAAAGAAACCCATTATTAAATAGAGTTCCCAATAAAGAAAAGGCCATATTGTTCTGTTCTCTGCCTAACTCTAAGCTTGTGGACCCTCAGAATAATTTACCCTCGTGCCAATTAAGAGGAGCAATTTCAAGTCAAGAATCTATGAAGAATCATGATTATCAGTTTGAACAGTGAATAAAGATTCGAGGATCAAATTGATACGCAACAAAGCAACAATTTATGGGCTTCACGCTATGATCAAATAGGCTTATGAGGTGTTTTTGAGTTATTTTTGGTGATAGAGGTTCTAAAACTCTATTATTTTCAATCAATCATCATAAATTAATCCTAATTATTTCATTTTCCAGGAAATTAGCGAGAAAATAGAAAAGAAAATGAGGAAATTGGTGGATATTATTTACCTCTCTTTGCGTTTCTCGAGAAATCTCTGGAGCGACTTCTTGCGGAAAATCGGCAGATCTGTGAATCACAACAAACATTCCCTTTTCTCAGAAAACTGAATTTCAAATTTCGTGGAAAATCAAAAACAGGCGTGATAACGAAATTTTCTCGGAAATTTCATTTCATTTCCCTCCAAAACAGAGCCAAACAAGAAAAAAAAACAGAATCGAATCGACGAAACGAACCTCCACTGTTGAGAGTCTCGAGAAGGTGCTTCCGATCGGCACAATGAGACGAAGCTTTCGGATCCGCCGATTCAACGGCTCCTCCTCCTCCTTCAACGGCGAGTTTCATAATGCTCTCAGCCTGAACAAATCGCAATTAATTTCAAGAAATTTTCCGAGAAAATTTTGAATCGGATTCTGTTTGGAGAATCAACGAACCTTATCGCGAGGAACGTCGTAGACGGTGACGACTCCGTTGTAGAAGATCGTGAGAGGAGCGGTATCGGAGGAGATCTCGGAAACAGAGCTCCACGGAGCAGGACTGTACACAGGCAGAGGAGGAATCAGACTCCGATCTGATCCTCTCGGAGACGACGGAACCGAACCAGACGAAACCTGATTCGCATTCGCGCTACTCTCCGAAGAACCGCTCCGTTTCTGGATCTGATTCACAGATCCAGAGCCAATCACGGTCTTCAACAGCTCCGGATCGATCTTAGAGATAGATCCTTGAATATCTACAACAACACAACCACAAATCTCAGCACCAACCACAAAAACAAGATTCGAAATCAAAATCTACAAAATCGGACCTCTGAAGCTCCTCCGGCGATGCAGGAACTTCTGGAACTGAGATTTGGAGGCGTTGGCCTTCTCCAAGCCGAAGAAATCGAGCTCCACAACCGCTCTAGACATGGCGAATCGAATCGGTCTCCAACTTCGCTGCTAGGGTTTGAGAATTATCTGTTTCTCCGTGTGTTTCTGTTTCTGAGGAGAGAATGAGAAATGTGAAGTGTTGAAGAAGAAAGAGAGAATATACATATAGTAGACGATGGTTGGAAAATCAACAACACGAGGTTCACGTGAGAGACCGCCAAATTGTAAATACACACACGCTTTACACGTGTTGTCTTCAATGCAAGAGGCAAGCACAACTGTTCTGCGTCCACTTTTAAATATCCTAAAATCATATTTATCGTGAGTATTGTTATTAGAGCTGCCCAAAAATAAACCAACCCAACCAACCCAACCAAACCGATCTAAGAACTAATCGAATCGAAAAAATTAATTGGTTCGGTTTAAAATTAAACTGAACTGTAAGTTTATCAATTCGTTCTGAATTTATAAAATGAGAACTGATAAAAGATTAACTGAACCGGAGATTAGTAGATGTGAATACGTGTATCATTTCAAGTCATTGATCTAGATGTAAAAATATTGTGCTGACAGAAAATAAATTAAATAATAATATGATAATTTTATGAAAATTGGTTCAGAAAAATTCAACCATAAATTAGTAAGTAAAAAACGGTCTAAAATATGATAATTTCATGAAATTCAGCCATATTCTATCCGAATAATTATCCGATTATTGTCTATTGATTTCATATTGATGGGAATCGGATGATCTGGATCAATTCAGTTCTAGTAATATGTAAATTTCGAATTTCTTAAATTTAAACTAATTTTTTAAAAGGGCAACCCCACACCCGACTCCCAAATAGAAGAACATATAGCAAAACTAGCGCTACTAAAATAGGTTATTCCCGACCAACAAAATTGATCGAATTTAGTAGTAAAGTCGATCGGCTATCAATACCCGACCATATGTTAGTGGATAACTGTCGATCGGTAGAAGTTGGTAGGGAATACCCATTCCTGTCCAACATTGAAGCAATGTTGGTCGGGAATGAACCCACCTATCCGACCAACATAGCTAGTCGGGAATAATACCACACACCCGATTGACATCTTGTTGGTCAAGTCTGTGGTATTATTCCCGACCGACTAGGTTGGTCAGCTTTGTGGTAGTGTTACCAACCAACTTTGCAAGTATGGTGGTCGACTATTTGGTATTATTTTCTCGACCAACATCAACCCAAAGTTGGTCGGAAATAACTTAACAGAATCAAAAATAATTTGAATACGATATAAATTCATTCACAAAAAACATTTTGCTAGAAAATCATGGTATTCGAACTTATACCTGACCAACACGTGTTGGTCAACTGTATTACTTCTATTTGAGTTGGTCATATATGAGCGAAAATCTAGTAATTTAGCTAATAACTTTATAAACGAGATTAACCGTCAAATATAAGTAAATAAAGTAAACGAGAGCAATCAAACAAACTTTTCCTACCTTCCTCCTCAGGAACCATTAAAATTAAATTATTTAAATAATATTTTAATAATATGATATAATGACATTATTCAAACCAATCTGACAGTGATAGGCATTCAAATGACATCTTCTAGACTTACTGCCTCTGGACAAGAAGAGTGACTCTCATTAATCAAAATAATTAGTTTCGCATCATGAATCAGATTGTTGACTAAATTGTGTTTTTGGATAGAGTAGAGAAACAAATTCTTATCATTTAAAACATAGTTTAAAAATGATATTCAAGGAACTTGTGTCAGTGTCTGAGTCAATCACGTTTTTTGATGGCGACAACCACCGAATCGATAATTTAATGTCCTTTTTGTACTCAATAAATACATTTCTTTTGCTTTCATCTTTATGCAATATTCATGATTTATGTATATTTTAGAAAACACATGATAGCATGGCCCGTATATTTACTATATCTGTATTTAATTTAATTTAATAAATATGATGTCAAAAACAAATTTACTTGTTTCAATTTTTGTGGTGATACATATTATTAAATAAATAAAGCTGATCTATTTTTATATTGTTTTGATGGTAATGCTGAACTCAATTGTTGACTTTAACACTTATTATACGTGTTTAAGTAATGTTGCAATCGATGTTTTCAAAGAAAATTATGTTACAATCAAATCAATTTATTCAAATGTTTAAAACATGAATCTAAATTTTAAATAATTAAAGATAAAATGCGCATTTATTTATACTTATATTGCTTAACCGCAAAACCTATATAACCTACTACTATTTCTACCATTATTATTTTATAAAAATATTATCTAACGATAAATTAATATTAATAATTTACCAAACTATTATTATTATTATTAAACTAATATTAACTAACTCGTAACTCCGACGGAGTTTATGGTCTCTGGTGGTCGGAGTTACAGTCTGAGCAAGGTGGGATTGGTTAGGAGTCGAGCAGTGAGGTTTGTTCGTTGTGTGTCTGGTAGGCTCGAGAATCTCATATTTGGGTTTTCCAAATTTGAAACCTGGTATTTTGGCCGATGACTACGTCGCGTCCTTGCGAGGCTTCAACTTCTCGATATGGCTAGATCGGGTTGGACAAGGATGATGCATATTGAACCAACTTAAGTTCAGCCTGTTTAAATGAACCGATTCCTTTTCTTAGATGTAATCGTCGATGTATTTCTTTTTGTTCTCTCAGACATTGTATGTACTTTTTTCTTGTTAACTAAAATTTCTCGTCAATAAAAAAACTTTGTATCAAAATAAAATAGTAAACCCTATTGAGAGATAGTGGGACAGAGCTCCACTCTTATTAGTACAAGGTTTGTGCAATCTAGTATGAGATCATGCATACTGGGTACAATGTCTCAGATCTACATTCCAACAAGAGAATTGGAGACATTATAAAAAACAGGAGGAAAGTGAACCGTTTTAGAGGAGATGTGTAACGACAGAGAAACGGGGTGCAATGAGTTTTCAGCTTGATCATGACAACTTGTGTCATTCTCAAAAGCCAAATGATGAATTTATTGGGAAAAAAAGTAACGAGGGGATCAGAATGCCTTCATAGTATGGGGGGAGAAGTGTTGCGAGGTTCTGTCTCGTGAGTACAAAGTATTGTTCACCCGATTTTATAACAAAGCAAAAAATCAAGACTTTGTATCAAAACTTTGTACTGAATAAACAAGATGTTATATCAAAACACTAAATACCTTAACTTATTGATACGGCAGTTATAAATTTAATTTAAATCCAATCAGGGATAATTATTATATTATTTAACTCATTGATAAATGTTTCTTATACATGCAATTTGTAGTTATTATTTTAGTTAATAATATGCAAATATAGTAGTCATTGAACTGATTATTATATTAATTATTAAATTGATATTCACCTAAGCAATGACCAAGCCAATGTTTCCATAGACCACATGAGTGGGTTGGTGAGTATCGGTGCACGACCGTATCGAAATATCATAAGATTCGTCCACGTTCAAATGTTCAACACAAACATATTTTGAATGCCTAACTAGTTGTTTAGGTATGAGCCAATTCAAAACTTCCCTTCTCGAGACTTCTCATCTCTAGCTACCTATTAATTTAGATCGTGTAGGTTCATGTAATCTGGACTATATATAAATAATCCATATAATTATTTGAATGGGAAACATATTTTACAATATGGTCGGTATGGGTGTAAACGAGCCGAATCGAGCTTCTATTTGATAGGACTCGATTCGGCTCGTGAAAAATTTATTTAGCTCGAGCTCGGCTCGGGCTTGAACGAGCCTGTTTAACTAATCTCGAATTTGGCTTGAGAAAACTTGGATATACTCGAGCTCGGCTCGACTCGATTCGGTTCGCTTAATATCCAACTCAAAAATTCATTAAAATTAATTAAAATTACATATTAATTAATTAAATACTAAATGAGCCATCTCGAAATCGGCTCGACTCGATTCGACTCGCCAAAATTCATTAAAATTATAAAAATATATTATCGCGAGCCTATCGAGCCTTAAAAGGCTAGACTCAAACTCGGCTCGTTTATTATACGAGCCCAATCTTCAGCTCGAATTCGGCTCCACGTCGAATATAACTAGTCCGAATCGAATATTTAACGAGCCGAACTCGAGCGACTCGTTTACAGCCCTAATGGTCAGCATTCATTCCACTGAGAATTAAAAGAAACGTGAGAACTAATATGAGAATATGATGTGGCAAGGGAATCGAGTTTCGTACTATACCCTATATGTGAAATGTTTCGGGGAGTGATGTAACGAGTGAGGAGTGAAATTAAAAAAAAATCGCGCATGCCTGCCAGCTCAACACTGCGTGTCCGCGCCCGCCAACTCAGAGGCCCGCTCCACGTGGCGCGCCTATGGTAGTTTTCACAGTCTCACGATCCGGTGTGGTTCTCGCCGGATTCCCCACTTTGCATTATTAATATACATTACATTTTGATAGTCATGTGAAGAAAATCATTATGATTAATTATATCGTTTTGAGTTACTTTAACCTGTATTTAAATCGTGCCATCTATAATAAAGTAAGTTTTAATAACTTTTCAGTATGACAACATATAACCAATTTTGAATACTTTTATGGAAAAAAATAGATGATAATTATGGATATTTTTTGGTTTTAAATCACACTACTAATTTCATATTTTAGTGATTATTATATCTTTAAAATTAGGCTTTCACGTTGAGTAAAATGTACACCAAATAAAATAATATGATTTATTCAGAAAATATCATGTTCTAGTATAAATACCAAAATTTATAAATACAATAATTATTTTAAATCATTATATTATCATAAATAAATATACAATGGATTATATTGTTTGAATTGAACACACTCACAGAGCAAAACAGAGCAATAAAGCTTTGATGTGGAATCGAAAATAAAAACGTGCTGTTAAATGAAAGATAAAGACGACGTCGTTTCAAGCCAGTTGTCGCAGAAAGCAAGTAGATATTGTTGAAACTGGCGCGCGAGTTGAGGACAGAAAAGCTGTCGGGGCACGCAAACATCAAACACAACAATCACGTGACTAAATTTAATATTAATATACTTTTAATTAATTAAAAGTGTAAATCAATAATTTAATCGCATAGGGACACGTGTCGACATCGGGAGACCCTACGTCTCTTTCTTTTAAGCTTGTGATTTATTTTTAATTGGATCAAACGGTGGTGGGCCGGCAAGACTTTGTCACAATCAAATCATTACTTTTTATAAAAAAATTATGATTATTTCCAAAAATTTGAATTTGTTTTTTTCGAAAGCCTAAAATTTGAGTTTTAATATTTATCATTGAGATGATTTAATTATTTGTATGGACTCATATATAATATAGTATACATATACTTTTTACTAAATTATTTAGTTGTTACTGATTCGAATCAACAAATTTAACAGTCATTTTTAGTTGATTATTTGCTATTGTAATTTTGTGTTTCTATATTAAAAAAACACAATCTTCCTATTAAGCTATTTTTTAGTTTGGTTATACAAATTTCAGCATGTTGACATATTAGTGAATTGGGCGTTAATAAAATTCAAGCGTTGAGTTATTTTTACAGGTCAACAAGTTATGTGCAAGTTGATTTTAGTTAAGATGATATAAAGTAATGTGACGAGCGATTCATAATAATGAATAAATGGTTAAGATTTCATACGTGAAAGTATATATATTTTTTCATGTAGATATAAAACAATCTAATATTAAAAGTATCTGTAAATTGTATATAATGTAATATATTAATATTTTCACTAAAATGTAAACATACATATAGTTCATATTTTTTTGAGAACTACATATAGTTCATATTTTTTTAACACAAATATATATCATCATTGAGCATAATAAACATGTTGCTTAGTATATAATTTATACAGAATTCAGCTGTGGACCAAGTCAAAAACAAACAACTTATTAATTAAGTAATTTAAGTTCATGCATTTTTGTTTCAAAAAAAAAAGTTCATGCATTCTTATTTATTTCTACATGGAGGACCCGAAAACATGGAAGTAGGTGGCAACATTCCAATATTTTCCACGAAATAAAAGAGTGTTGAGAAGGACCAATCTTTCTTGTTTCTAGGCAGCTTCTTGGGGACAATTTTTAAATCATGGTCAACTTTGGAGTGTCCCAAAAAGAAAAATCAACAAAAACGTGTCATATACTATTAAACGTTTACAAAAATGTTGTATACTTTGTTAATAACTATCGACAATATGTATAAATAATAAAATTACCCTCAATATTAATAATTATTTTTAAAATAAGAAATAAAAAAATATTTTTTTGAAAATTTCTTCTAACTAAATTTTGTATAGTTTCAATTTAATTTTTAAAGTAAAAATGATCTTAAAAAAATATAATTCTTAATATCATAGATAATTTAGTCATTTTTTATAAATTCACACATTTTGCACCCAAAAAAATTAGTTCAATTTTTTCTTTCATTAACAAATACAGACACACTCTCCTACAAAAATATCATAATATATGACATATTTTTGCTATTTTTTCTTTAGAAATGTTTGGTTCTCACTCACTCTCTAGTTAGGTACGTGTGAAACCAAATCATGCATGATCGACCAAAAATGTTTACATCATGTGCTTGTTGTCCGTATATATTCACAACCTATAGGCTTTATTGGGTTTGCTTTACACTTGCTGCTCTCCCTCTTTCGGGTACTCTCAAAATTGACATGACATGACAATAACATCTTATCCATGATAAAATAACGTACTCTATGATTTTTATAATATCTCGTCCACGACCAATCAAAATAGGTCTTGTGATATTACGAGCAATGACCATTTGAGCTTAGGTGAATGATAAAATGTCTTAAATTTTTTGTAGACTTGGTAATTGATGTTTTTAATATGATTGATGCATGCCAAAATAAATTAGGGTTTTCGGTTTGTTGTATTAGATTTTATTTATATTTAAATAATATTTTATAATAACTTTCAAGTTTGGTTTGGAGTAATTAATATTCATATTATTTGATCAAAGCACAGATGTGATTATGTGTTTTCACATAATCAAGTTTAAGGGGAAATACGAGTTACAAAAGGTTGTCTTGTCGTCATCCCAAGACATAATGTCACTAGTTTTAAAGAGTGGTGTCTATGAAAATGCAAGAAAAAAACAAAATTATTTGGCCTAACAAAATGATAGAATGTCTTGAATTTAACAACGTGATAATCAATGTTTTTAATTTGCTTGGGGTATGTTGAAACAAAATCTATTTGATATGTGATTTTTTTTCTTAAATAATATGTTATAGTTCCTTTCAGTTAATTTCTGAGTAATTGAAATTTATCTTGTCTGATCATAACCTAGAGGAAAATAATTGGTAATCATCCGGAAACATAATGTCACTAGTTTAAAGTAGTGATCGTCTCCTTTGTGGCATGGTAACCCACAAGCTCGTCACACAAAAAGAAAAAGGGGAGGAGAGGGTATGAAATTACCATATCGGATACATAGGACGGATATCAAGTGGTCGATATTATCCCCCATGACCGAACTTCTTGTTTCAGGGGCGAGTTTATCAAAGTTAAACAACCATTAACAAGCAATTCTAACACCGGGATTCGTTAAGGGGATGTAGAAATAGTACTTCAAGACTCGTTACGTGTTCAAGCAAGTCCAACTTTGACGCTCTTTCAATGATATGGTAAGGTGGGTAGAGATAGGGATGATATTATAACTTTCAAATAAGAAAAATAGTGACTATGATATATATAGAACAAAATGAAAAATATATTGGCCAGTGACTTGTGATCAATTAAAAGAAAGAGAGGTATAACCCATTAAGCACTTTGTAAATTGTAAAATTCCTAAAATTTGGACCTATCTATTAGGTTATATTATGGGCCTTGATTTCACACAAAATGTTGGGTCTTTGGGCCTTGATTAACGTGGCTTCTTTTGTCTATGGTAAAGACCAATTGGGCCCAGCAAGAAAATACAACACGTGTTCTCAACCGTGATCCACCAAATAATACAGTACACACTACACACCCTTCCAGCAGATTTACACTGTACCAGCACTCGATCGCTTCCCATTACCAAACCGAAAGGATCTTGACCGTTGAATCATTTTCCTTTAAACATTCCTCAGATGGAGCGGGGCCCACCAATGATGTGTGACGTCAGTCCATTGGGGTTTAACAATGTTCGCGGTTTCGAAATTGGACCGAACCGGTTTTATGTTTGTCAAATTTGAATAATCACATCATGCAACATAGGGAAACAATTCTATACTTTTCTTTCCATAAGCCACTAGTTTCATTCAAGCAAGATCAACAAGAAAGACGGGACATTCATCCGTCAAACATACGCCCAGAACTCGACAACATAGCTCTAGCCAGAGTATGAGCTATCTTGTTCCATGAGTACTTAACAAACAAAATAGAAATACATGGTGCCTCTAACAACAACCTTCCAATCTCCGACACCAACAATCCAAAAGGAGAACGAAACAACGAGAATCCGAAAGTTGTTGAAATCGTCAATAGACAATCGGACTCGATCAAAACTAAAAGAGAAAAAGATTCCCTAGCTCACATGACCGCCTGCAATATGCCTCATGCTTCGACCCACTGCGCACCAAACACCCCCACCATAGAATAGCCCCTTCCGCCACATACCTCCCCGTCGAGTTCCTCGCAACCAATCCCACTCCCGACGAATCAATCCCCACCGCCCCATCTACATTGATCTTTACTCGTCCAATCTCCGGGCTCGACCCTCTGGCTTCCACCGGAACCAACGATGAACTGGACTGAGAAACAATTCTATTTATTTTCAGACTAATTATGTGATTGCATTTCATTCAATATTAAAAATATAAATATAGTTGTAAAACACGTTATAAAGCATATATTAAAAATAAAATTTATATAACTGAATCGAAATTTAAGTTCTCAAATAATAAAAATTAAGCGTTATGTTTTAAATACCTTCAATTGATCTCAAAGAGACACTTAGCTTGGGCTGTGGACGAGTTGCGCTTTAAAAAGACGGCAGAGTTCGATTTGTTAAATATTCGGTTTGTGTTTGTTATAACGTGCCAAGCTCGAGCATGAACTTTTAAGACTCAAAGTCGATAGACTCGCAATCCAACTTGTTCAATATTTTCTTTTCTATAAACATTAATAATAAAACTAAACAAGTCCAATTAAATCGGGCCGATCTCAATCTTGCTCATTTCATATTTAATTAATTAGTGTATGTTTTATTTAATTTTAACTTATAACAAATAATTGCATAGAAAATTAAGCAACCCGAGTTTGAGTTAAGTTGAGCTCGAACTTAGTCGTATAAACTCATTCGAGCCAAATAATTTTTACAAGCCGAGCCTTACCAAATGGATGTTCGATCTGGTGGGTTTGCACCCTACATCCAGCTGTTGAGCTTTCATGGGTTCGAACTCGTTTGGTAGGGTGTGATGTGATTTTTTGTAACTTTCAATATGATTATTTCCGTTTAACCACGATTACAATTTTATAAAATTCAATTCCGAAACAAACACCACCTATTTGAATATTGAGCTTTTCTGGATATTGATAATAGAAAATGAAAAATGAAAATAAATAGCTGCAGAAACAATAACAAACAGCAATGGATAAAAAGAAATTCGTTTTTCTATATATATTTTTTGTTACATTTTGTTAATACCAAAACTAAAAACCAACCACAGTCCACAGATATAGTCAATCAATCAACCACAGCAAGCTTCTCACACTTTGGGCCCATCCACCACCATTTTCCTAATTTTCATAATCTTTCTTAAATTTCTTCACTAATTTTCTATTTTTCCCCGAGAATCAATATCAATCGACCACAGCAAGCTTCTCATACTCGGTCCTATCCATGTATCCACCACCAATTTTCTAATTTTTCCTATTTTTTTTAAATTTCTTTTTTCTAGCCTGGACCCGACTTCGATCCTCACCACTAACTTTCTATTTTTTCCGAGAAAATCAATCGACCACGGCAAGATTCTGATACTCTGGCCCAGAAATCGCAGCCTCCATGACAGTCACCGGGTCTACAGCCCCATCGTTCTCCAGGAACAGCTTCATCATGTTCTTCGAGAACCCGCTCACCAGAGTCGCGCCGCTCTGGCTCGCCGGCACCGGCGTCGAGCCCGAGTCCCGGAGGTTCCAGAACACGATCTCCAGCACCGACGACCCGTACCCTTTCCTCTCGAACCTCCGGCGTATGCGCGAACTCCATGTGGCTGAACACGAAGACCCTCTTGATCATGTGCTCCGGCAACGTCGAGGATCAGGTCGAACACCTTCTGGAAGTCGGTGTTCCCGCCATAGTCCATGGACTCGATGGATTCGGCCCTGGAGCAGAGGTCTTCGCCGGAGACGAGGTGGAGGTGAGGAGACTCGCTGAAGGTGATGACCTTGCCCCTCCGAGAGGAGGAGGCCGAGAGCGACGCTGACGTCGGGCGGAGTGCCGGTCATCGAGCCGGACACGTCGCAGACGGCGATGGAGTTTCTCAGCTTTCCCAATTTCCTCATGTCGTCGACGGTTCGCCTCCACTGGAGGTCGGCGACGGCACCGGAGTCTGCGCCGCCGGAGAAGGCGGCGGCGATGATCTCGTGGGGGAAGAGAGCGCCGGAGGCGATCGTGGCCTTGCCGGACTTGACCTTCTCGAGGTACTCTCCGAATCGCTCGCCGTCGTGCTTCATGAACTTTTCCTTGTGGAGCTTCATGGCGACGGAGGCGACTCTGTTGTAGGGGATTGAGGACCAGTCGTTTTGGCCGATGTAGACCTCCGGGAGCTCCAGGACCTTCCGGAGAGGGACCAGAACCTCCTTCCTGAGCCGGTCTCGGATCCGGTAGGCGTAGTGAGCCTCCTCGAGGTCTGTGTACCCGGGAACGATTCTCTGGTGAAGATCTTTCTGGCTATGGACTCGCAGAGGAGAGTCGCTCTGTCGAAGGACGAGTCGAGCGAGGGGCACCACTTCGCGGCGAGGCTGATCTTCCTGGTTTCGCCGGATCGGAGGAGGTCGAGGTCGGATCTGAGGCGATCGGCGAAGTGATCGGAGATCCGATCGTAGAGGAACTTGAAATCGCGATCTCGGCTGTACCTGGCGAGTAGCTTCTTCGCCATGGCGATTTTCTTCTCGTTCTTCGCTACGCTCGCTTTCTCCTTCTCAGATCTGGCTCTCTCGGCCTCGTTCAAGATCCGCACCTCCTTCGTCGCCGCCGATCTCCTCTTCGATTCTTCTCTGGAGAGTCGGGTTCTCGCCTTCTTGACCTGGAATCGGCCGTGCGATCGCGAGGATCGTCGTCGTTTCTTTGATCCTCCTGATGATTTTGACTTCCGTTTTCCAGATCTGGATCTAGATCTGTACCTCTTCGTTTTCGTTTCCTTCTTCGCGATCAACTCCTTCCTCTGCGTGTCGCGGACCTCCGAGCCTTCAAGGAGCCGGTACAGCATCTCCGGCAGGTCCTTGAAGTAGCCGAAGTCGGCGATGGAGGCGATGTTGCAGGCGAGCGTCTTCGGGTGAAAGCCGTGGAGCCAAAACGCCGCCGTGTAGAAGCCTTCCTTGTCCATCTTTCCGGTGCCTCGCACGCCGCGGAGGTGACAGACCAGCTTCAGCGCCGTGAGCGCGTCGTGTGACCAAGCCTCGCGGAGCCTCTCCTCGATCGAGTCCAGGGGCGTGTCCGGCACCACGTGGAAGAAGAAGTCGACGCAGGGGTTGCCGGAGGCGAGGTACGTGGCGGAGCCGTTCTCGTTGAGTCCCTTCGGCGGTTCCTCCGCCGTGTCCACCGCCGGAGCTGACGGCGGCGCTGGATTTGACGGTGGTCCGACTAGAATAGAATAGTCCATTGCTCAGAGAATCGAAGAGTCGATATTGGGGTTTTTTTTCTTTGGGTCTGTAACGGTTTTTTTGAAGAAGAGAGATTGAGCTTTGAGCGATAGTTGCGTGATGTTTTGGGTATTGATAGTGGTTGGGTATTCCTTTAACCGCCTTACTTTATTTCCTATTTTGCCCTCCGATTTCGTCAATAATTGCCTATTTTGAAGACAATGCTAATTAGTCAAAGCTCGTTGACCCAACTTAAATATGGTTTTCAATATCGACAATGACAAGCTAGTATTTATATTTACAGATAATGACACCTTGTTACAACTAATAATAACGAAATGACACTTTCATACCCTAATTATTTTTCTCTCTTTTTAGTATATAACAATTTTTTTGTCATAACTTATGCTAAAATGACAAAAATATTTCTGATTTAAGAAATCAGAATATAACTGATCCAATTTGATTTATCAAACCAGATTTGAAATGGTTCAAATTTAATTTTAGATTTGGGGGCATAATTGTGATTGCATCTTAAATATAAACCAAATTGAACCAATTCAATTTATAGTTTCTTAAACTAAAGGTAGTTTAGGTATTTTAGGCATTTTAGA
>JAYMTP010000463.1:0-33572 GCA_036897365.1 Geranium brycei | reverse complement strand
CTATGAAATATAAAAGAGCAATTTGTTTGTTGGTTGGTTGCAAGCAGTGCAGGTGTACCAAAGATTCTTGGAAGAGTCTTCTTTACAATCTGCACATAATATACATATTGATGGCATTAGCATGCAAGTAAATTACGGTTAATAATTAATAGTGTTGTGCAGAAACAAAATCATTATATTTATACTAATATGTACAAAAAATCATTATATTTACCTATGGAGAGGATCTGAAGGTTGTGTCGTTTGAGACTCGTAATCGATGGAGAGGAGAGGATTCGATGGTGAGGAGCGGTTGAGAGTGTTTGTGGTGGAGAGAGTCATGACTGATGAGACTTAAGAGAGTAGACGATAAAGGATAAGGATGAGGTGAGTTATGTGGAGGAGGATGAGCCACGAATCATAAGAATAAAAGTTAGATGAATATATATGGACTTGTCAATGGGTTGGGATTATGGGCTTGTCTTAATATATATACACATTATTTAAGCATGCAGCGGGTTGGGCCGGGTTGGTCCGGGCAGCACAAATTAAGCCCGCCACCCCGTCCATAAGTAGAGTTCCAGGCCCGCTTCCGAACCGGGCCTCTTCGGGTTGTGCCTCTAAACGGACGGGCTGGTCCGGGTTGGTTCGGGTTCGCGGGTTGGGCCGGGTTACCCAGGGTCCAGTGCTCACCCCTAATGTGAAGGAACTTCTCAAGATTTAGCATTGGACATAGCGTTTAGAGGGAGTTTCGAATGATGTATCTATTGACGTGTGGCTTGTGGACCCACTTTTCTTTTAGTTTTTCTTTGGAATCAGCTTTTTTATTCTTGTTAGGGGATTTTTCTCCCCTAATCTCTCTTTTTTCTAAAGTTATTTTTGATAAAAAAAAAGAGATTCATCCGCGGGGATGAAATAGATTCATGAATGCCATATTTTGTGTTCAGGGCCTTCGAGTAATAAAAGAAAATTTTATATTTTGAGGTGAAAAAGGAAAACAATTTAAATTAACACCAAACAACTAAGAAGGAATATATAATTATGATGGATTTAGAAAAAGAAAAAAAAATGTAATTAATCATTTGAATCAAAACATTTCATACATTCATCAAATTGAGTGTAACAATTCCCGCACTCATAAATCATAAATAGAGTAAGATTATGAAACTCGGAACTAGGGCAAAACTCGACTCGCCGAAAAATGGGAAGAACTCGGAACATTGGCAAAATTCGGTGAAACTCATTTTGTATTAAAAAATAATTTCATATCCATATATTCATATGTAATATTTATTATAAACAAAATTAATTATGTATAATCAAATATTATCATGTATGTGGCACACGAACTCCAAAATTTATCGAATTAATTATATAGATAGAAAAATTCTAAGTTTATCGTGTATACTTATCAAAGTTTATCTTCTAGCATTTAATATTTATTCGATAAATTTTAATGCTGGAAGATCAAAGTTATAAAGAATGATCAATAAATTCAACATTAAACACTATTCTCACCCAATTTTTAGATGGCAGAGGGTTGATCGACTGATTAATATTAATTTTAGAATAAATTATTATTATTAATTAACCACCTATAGTTGATTTTCTGCTGGTTTTGGAATGATAGTTTAGTGCACATTTCTTTTGGATTTTAGCAGTACCTATTAAAAAATTGAGCAAATGTAATTCAATAATTTCTTAAATGAAAAACATAAACTTATTGGTTTGACTATTTAACCATTTTTAAAATTTTCAAGATCAACATATTAAATTTTGACAATTTATTAAATTAAATAAATATCACTACTTTATTAAATAAATGAAAAATATCAATATTTAATTTCTTTAATTTTCAATATCATCATTTCATCAAATCTTATTAATTAAATGACATAAATTTGGTTCTTTAACGATTTGGGAGAGAGACTAGTAGTTGTATTGCTATTAATTTGACAAAAATTAATTACCTTTTAATTATTTTACACAATGAGGGGGAATTGACTTCATAACTGTTTTGGAGGTTAATGACATGTTCATTTGTAGTCACTTAACGATTTGTTTCTCAAATATTAAATTCACTCTTTTGAATTGATCCAGTGTAAACGGCAATATAAAATTGTGTTGAGTCTTCAGATTTGAATTGATACTTTATTAACATTAATAACTTTAAAATATTGAATCTAACAAATTTGTCATATTTTTATATTTTTTTCAAAGAGAAATATGAGAGAGCCCATAACAACGGGTTGAGATCCATTTATTTGATAAGCCTCTATTTGTGCTTAAATGTATAAGGATAGCTTATTTATAACATAAAAATAGATGGAAGTTTGTGAGAAAATAACACTTATGAGAAAAATGTTAAATAAAAAATAAAGTTTCCAGTAATTTTTGTTAAAATTGAATATCATTTATTGGAATTGACCAGGAAACAATGACAAAGAATGGAAATATTTTGAATACATATATAATGACAATTAAAGGTGTACATTATATTGATTTCTGATATTAATAACTTTGTTGAAACCTTACATAAACCGTCTAAATTACCTCAAAAAAAACAAAAACAAAATTAAGATGATAAATTCACTTTAATTTTGGTTAGTAGTTAGTATCCTACAATATTCAAGTTTAAGTCAACCTGAAGTAATCACGGTCAATTCATGAAATTAATTATGGTCAATTCATCATACATAAATTAGTGATTTCCCTTTATCATGAAATTAATCATGGTCATTTCATCATAAATAAATTAGCAAAACTTTATAAAATAGTGCGAAAAATACATAAAAGAGAAGGCATTGATGGGAATTGACATATTAAAGGAAATGATGACAAATAATTAAATTAAATATTTGAATGTGTATATAATGGTAGTTAAAGGTATACATTATATTGACTTTGGATATTAATAATGAACTTTATTTTGCAAATAAATAGTAGATAGGAAGCTCCACGTGGCATCCATAAACTTTAATATTATAGATACAATAGATTGCAAATTGAAATAATGAAAACAATATTGAAACAAATTATATTAACTAGAATTATGGAGTAATAGATGATTTGGGATTGTATTCAATTAGAAGATATTGAAGTCAAGACCAAGTTTATCCTTAATTAATACGGTTTGGTGTAATCACAAAATGAAAAGTCAGTGTTGCCCTTGATTTATTATGGAATGATTATTATAAATATATGAATCACACATAATTACGATGAAATATCCACCGTAAGAATCAGTAAGTCTGAACTGTCGATCTCGACATCCAATGGCTTTGGTTTGTTCAAACGTCCGTATGCTAGTACCCGGCTTGTACTCGAATACACCCCTAAAATCATACATCTTTAATAATTCACTCATAATAGTGATTGACATTTTGACACATGCATGACGAACTAATAAGGTGTGGATGACAACAAAATTATATCTCGCAGCGCTCTATCTTAAAGAAGAGACAATTCGAGAAACACAATTATTTGTCACAAATATACATATTCATTTAGCCTTTTCGTTTGAAACATAATTTACTCTTTTTGTGGATGATCTTTATAACTAATTACCTCAAAAAGTTTCTTAATTAAGGCCGAAATTAATTAAATAACAAGGATGCACTCCGTACAAATTATGTTTCAAATACAAACCTACAAACTATCGATTAAACTCCTATTTTATCATACAAATAGTTCAATTAAATCTACAAAGAGTAAATTAGTTAATAGTTGAATGTTTTTTCAATTGAAACAATTTATTTTAATTCATTGAAACACGTTTCGTTTTTTTGTAACGTGTTTCATTTTAAGAACATTGTAACGATGCTAAAACTGGTTGTAACGAGAGGAGAAGTGTGATGAAGATCTCGAGTCTTATACTATAGCTAATGGGTCAACCCTGTTGAGAAAAGAAGTGTAGCGAAGATTTTGGGTCTCCACCTGAATGTCCTATTCAGTGGCCAAAATAACAAATTTACATTAATTTAAATAGTATACATTATAATATAAGTAATCTCTAAAAAGAAATATTACTATATGTTTTTATTTATAAATAGGTATAAGAACTTGTTTAAAACAATCCTTTATTATCGCAATTTCCGGTTACGTGCCATGGAAACGAAATATCTTTATTACCGAACTGTGTGTAGCCTGTAACACCTCCATCAACGATCTCCCATTTGCAGTTATGTATGCATCTTTGGTGGTCGTCTCTTTCATCCGAAACGAGTGTGGACGCTGCATCTGAAGATTGTTCCTCCAAAGAAATTCGGACCGAACGAGAACTGATAAATCTGGTCATGCGGGACGATGTGCACTCCAAGATCGTCGTCCCACGTACAATGAACTCGTGCAGAAGAACGGTCGCTCAACAGGGATGTTACATACACGGTGGTTTTGGCTGTGTTGTAGTTGATAATGACCCAACAAAGCCATTAACAACCAAGAGCAACAAGAGAGCTTTTTTGTTCAATTGCACCTTCATTTTGATGTGATATATGAAATACAAATGTGTACGTGTGGTATATATATATATAGGGCCCATTGATTAGGTGTTTAATTTTTTTTTGAGACATTTTAGGTGTTTAATTATTTAAATTAATGCGAAATTTGAATAAAATGATACTCATTGATTAATTAATAATGGTACGTACGTTGGAGCAAGCCGCTACAAATTAGAATATATACATTTTTTTGGAATTAATTAGAATATATCCATTAATTATATTGGTGATGGTTTTTGTATATGAAAAATGTACATGGTATCTGAAAAATAAGAAATAACATGGTATGGGTAGGGAGGAGGTTAATTGTTTGACCATTGACCAAGGCTTAGATTTGTAAAAATTTGAAAATATTGGAGGGATGCACTCTTCATGAGAATTTAAGAATCATTATCATTCCTATGATGCTAATAATTAATGATTCTCATTAATTCATTCATTGAACAGTAAAATAAATGAAATACTAGAAAAAGAGTATATGGGTAAAATAAAAATATACTAAAAATACGAAATCCTACTTATAAATGCTCTCATTTCAAAAGAACCCAATTTTCATTCGTGAAAATGAAACATGTACATAAACATATTCGTGAAAATGAAAATGAATTTCATGAAAATAAATCATGAAATCAAAATGTGGTAAATAAAATTATAATTAAGAAAATCATGATGAACTAAATAAATTATAAACTTAAAATTAAGTGAATAAATTATGAAACCATACAAATGAAATCACGAATCCAAATACATGAAATAAAACATCAATGAAATCATTATCAACTACATGAAATCTTGTAATCATGAAATTGTAAAAGTAAAAGTAAAATCATGAAATGATAAATTTTTTGTTGTTGTGTAAATTCTTTAATCATCCAAATAAAATTTCAAAATTGTAAAAAATGAAATTAAAATCTTTTTGTAAATCTTAAATGTATGAAAATGTAATCATAGTCGTGAAAACTTAAATTAAAAAATATATAATTAGTAAATGTAGTATTCGTGAGATCATACTAATGAAATTGTAAACAGTTAAATTAGGAAATAGTTTAAGCGTAATTAAGTAATTTAGATATTGTAATTAAAAAGGAAATGATTTAATGATTAAATAATTTAAAAATACGAAAATACCTTTAAACTTGTGTTAAAAGAAAAAATTAAATAGAAATTTGTGAATAATTACACCAAAATGCCACTAATGAGTAAACAGAAATCTAAACCATCCAAAATTTCATCTAATGGTCATAAATGATTCAAATTTTCTCATGTAAGGTGTGAGTTCTCACTTGATTGTGCTCCAAATATTGTATTGTCATTAGAAGAGAGATGAAGTAGTTAAGTTTTATATATGAACTCTTAAGTGGCTAATCCCTAGGGGTCTAGGATTTCTTCGTCTTGTCTTCTTCTGGCGAGGTACGCAGCGGCTCTTTGTGTACACGACTACAAAAGTTTGCGGCGGTGACGAAGAAGGCTACAACAGTATGCGGATGGTGTACGGTCGACCACCTCTCTCTAGTTTTTTAATCCCTGATTCTCTCTACATCACGGTTTAGAGTTCGTCTACGATCGTCGTTGTATCCTGGAAGCGATTTGCCCATATGGGGTCAATATTCGTTTTAAGGAAAGCGGACTACCGTACCTCGATAATAATCTCTTCCTCCTTATTCATCCGTCCAATATCGAATCACAGGTCAAATAATATTTATTTGTATTTGTGTTGAGGTGTTGAACAAATAAAGATATTATATTTCATCTATTTGTCCGGTTCAACTTTCTTTATTATTACATGATTAAATGTATGCCTTTATTTATGAATTTACGTTTATGGAATAACAACATATCTAACAACATATCTAACAAGTCGGGCATACATCGTTCATTACTCCAACATGTCTTACTTTTGGCTAGACTTCGTTGTTTCAATGTGACACAAACCCTATCATATTCAGTCTGATCATGGTGTTCTTGAGCGTATGAAAAATTGCATCATAAATGCACTTCATTTGCATTCTAAACGCATGTCAATTGCATTCTAAACGCATATTTATATTAATAAATAATATAATCTCTAATGTGCATAAGATAATTATGAAATTACCCTTCTCTTCCTAATAAATATTAATAATGAATTAGACGAGGCGAATCGAGTCAAGCCAATCTCGAACTGACTAGTTTAATGTTAAAAAAAAGTTTTGAAAAGGAGAGGGGTCGTTTGGCAAATAACAATTCTTGTTTTTAAAGAGAATGGTCTCATGAGTCAACATACATGTCTCAATCACCTGCAACTAGAGTTTTCTTCTTGAATACACAATCCTACTAAGTGTGACTTGATCGTTCATAGTCACAGTTGTTTGACGATATTTATTTTGGTTTCAGACTAGAGTAAACCCTAACTTCGGAAGCTTAAGCTTGATCTCATCGCCGGCCATTGTTACTGTTGCTGGTCTAGTCGATGGAGTAGAGTTGAGTTGAGTTGTCTCGTCTCAAGGAAAGTGTATGTGTGTGTGCATCGATCGATTGAGAGCCCAACCCGCAAGCAAGCTCCATTTTCAAGAGACCTATTTCTAGCGGATGATCTTCATTTCCTGCTCGATCTGCACCCTTTCTGAGCGTGTGTCACCCACGCGCGTGTGTGCAAGGTATAAACTGCGAATATATGTTGTTGGCGATCTTCAAATGCATATATATTTGCCCTAGATTTATAATGAGTTGACCGCCTACAATACTACCCAAATGAATTGTACATTGACCATTGTCAATGTGCTCAAGCCATAAACAGTAATGTATATATAATTGGAAGTTTGTATAGTGTTATTTGCATTTGTTGCTTTTCATAAAAAGAATTACGTACTCTCTGTCACCCTTATCTCACCACCATTGTTATTGTTGCTGTGAATTAGAGAAGGAAACCGTGTGCTAGAGCGTCGATCGAGTGCAAGCAACTCCAACTTCAGAACGGGTTTTAGGACAGCGGGAGAGAGAGAGAGAACAATGGCTGAGCAGTACTTGATCTTTGTGATGTTGGTGTTACCATTTCAGGCCTTAGATGTTGTCTATAAGCGATTCTCCCATTGTGGGCCTGGTTCAATTCAACAGCCCAATCTTCTGTAACCGGAGAAATGCGCCACCGCTGAACTTGACGGGGAGCCCTTTTGCCTTCTCCAATGGCATAGACAGGAAAACAATGCTTGGACAATCGAGCCCTTTGGTCTACGTCTTGGGCAGATACAACTTCGATGATTACAAGCTCCGATGGATGGAGCGGGGCTTGTCTAATTTGTCAGCCAACGTTGTCCGACTGATCGAACGAAGCAAAAATAGACCAAAAATATTTAAGGCCGGGATTAGGGGGGAGGGTTTGAGAAGGGAAGGGTCTAGAGAGGGATACCGGGCAAATTATGTGGGATGTGTTCGGGGGAAACTGGGTCTGTAGGGGGAAGAGAGGGATGGGAAAAAGGGAATGGGGTCGGGGAGCAATAAGAGAATGAGAGTGAATAGTTTGATCATACGAGTCAGGGGAAGACATACTAGGGAATGATCAATCATTGGCGGGACCAGCTGAGAGATCTCACAGGGGCCAATGAGTGTCCTCGTTTGGAACTGTCGCGTGCGTGCTTGGGGACCCGCGGAGCATACAGTTCCTCTCCGAGCTAGTGGCTCAAAAGTTACCCAGATTGGTTTTCCTTTGTGAAACGTTTAGCCCAATATCCATAGTAGAGTTTATCAAAAGGAGATTGAAGTTCGATGGAGCTTTCGGGGTCGAGACGGATGGTAGAAGTGGGGGCTTAGCTCAGTTGTGGGGAAATAATTTAAAGGTGAAAATCAATTCATCATCTCGCAGACACATTGATGCTATTGTTGAAAGTGAAGGAAATTTTACTTGCAGACTTACCGAAATTTATGGAGACGCTGATAGGAGATACCTTCACATGACATGGGATCTGATGAGGACTCTTGCTGGAGATCAGTTAACCCCGTGGTGCATCCCTACCCTACTTGGCTTTTAGAGGGATTCGCAGCTGCGTGGTCTTGTAGACGTGGAGCTAAGGGGTCACATGAGAGAAGGGCCAGGATAGTGGGCTTTGGAAGGAGGCCCATTTAGATCGGGCTATGGTGAACCAAAGATTTGGGGGAACGAGCTGAATATGAGTAAGGCCTACGATCGTGTTGAATGACCATATATTCTCGACTCTGAAAGGTGGGTCAATCTAATTAGGAAGTGCATCTCTTGGGTCAGTGGCTCCCCGGTATCGATCCCTATGTCCGGTCTGAACATAGCTTCCTAGTAGAAGCGATTTGCCCGTTATGTCTTTGTTGCAAAATGGAGGGGTGGGGGACATGGTTTTTGTATGGCCATTATGATTATGTGGGCTATCAAAAGAAATGGAGCAAAAATAATGAAATTAAAATCAAGTTATACTCCTTAAATTAGTTTAATAAAAATTAAGCTTGATACAAAATCTATGCAATTTATTGTATTCTCTCTTCTTTTAAACACAATAATTATTTTCTGAAGAAAATTGAGCCTTATTTTGGATCTACAAAGTACAAACTCTTAAATGACAAGGTTGAAATTTTAAATAAAAAGTAGATGTAAAATACAAATGAAGTGAAGGAGACATGCATGTGTGACAAGAAATGCGTGTTTAACCATTTAATTTGATGTTCAATGTTAGGTAAGCAATATACATCTATGATCTAACCCATTTGATAATAAAAATTACTAATTTACCCTCCATTGATAACACCAATCACATTAACTGAATAATTCATCCATGAATGATAAAAAACACTACTTTTATTCAAAATTTAACATATAGTAGATGACAATTGACACCATAAGATTTAAAAGGATCTCTCTAAAACCATTAACCTAAATTTGATCCAATAAGCATTTCCACAAACTGATTCACGCATCACAACCATTTTCTTTTCTTGGAAAAAACCCATTTCTCAAATAGCAATATCCATCATGTCCACCACCAAATTGTCCATCATCCATGCTGCAACCTCTCTAGCACAATGCAGCTTGTACTGGTTTTTTGCTGCATTGCATAAACACCAAAAAATCATCAAAATCGCTGCGTATTTGCGCTAAATCAGTCTAATTGGGACTAGTGTTCCAAACTCCCGAGAACTTAGTAGGAACAAGTTGGCCGAGTTCTGGACTCAATTTTGGAACTGATTCTTAGTAATTCAGTTTTACCGAATTTTCACTCGATCAACTCAATCATACCCATCAAAGTTGGACAAATTTTATTTTTGTCGCGATTTATCCCCAATTTCTCACACCTCCTTATTTTTTCCTCGTCGAGTTTTAGAACATTAATTAGGACAAACAAAAGCTCACCATATAAAGGCGAATCTATTTGGTTCGCGTTGGCGCGAGGGAGCTTGAGAGGGCAGGACGAGAGTGGAAGGACCGGGAGGTTCTGACAGTTGCAGATCTCGATCATGTAACCATCTGGGTCGTGGAAGAAGAGCTGGTCTACGATGATGCCTCCTTCTTTCACTACCGCTGTCACATACTCGATGTTCAGTTCCTTTAGCTGACTGATCACGAGGTCCATGTCCGTGCATTGGAAGGAAATGTGGTTGTCTTTCGGGTTGATCTTGCCTTTCTTTGACGGAACATCCTCTACCTCCAGCAAATGGATCCCAATTCCATAGTTGAACAACCTGGAAAACATTGAAAACAAAAACCCGTGTCAGATTTTCATTGGTAACTCAGAAAAGAGTAGGACTATATTGGTGGGACATGACAATAACAACAAAATGGTCCCTCATGGTGTCAAGATATTAGGCAGGGTATGATGATGCATGGAATCGTAAGGAAAAGTACAATAATTACACAGAAAATAAAGCAAACAAAATTTATGCAGAAAGCTGTGAATGAGCTGTTGCTGAATCTCAGCTATGATCTTAGTTGCACTTGCATCCACTACCCACCAAATACACTGTAGTTTTAATTGCAAGAGCTGTCCACATTTATAGTGTTTATGGCATTAATCAATGAAACACAGTGTTTCGGGGGAAAATGAAACCTTAGTTGTTTCAGAAAAGTACTGAAAATATGAGCTATTTGTGATTCTGCAGATCTGTGCATAAAATGTTTTTTGCAAATATAATTTCATGAAACTCAGGAGTACCTCAGTTCAATTTATTTCCAGGACATCTCACAGGGAGATCTGCAAAAGCCGATGGTCAGTAAAGAAACAAAACTGTTTTCTTGCTTTTAGTAGAAAGGAAATGCATTTTTTGCTTCTAAAAGTGTTGAATTTGGTGCTTTTACTTTTAGCACCATTATACACTCCTAAATTGCACAGTTAGTGATTGAATCTGACGGCAACAGAACATAAATCAAGAAACCATAATTTGAGAGGAAACACAAAGCAAACAAACAAGAAAATATTTAGGGTGTATGGCTTAGCATGAAACAGTCAATTTCTTGGAGCATAGAGAAAAATCAGAGCAAAAGGCTTGTAGAGACATTGCGTGTGATTTTGTTGAAAGGAAACGAGGAAGTTTTCACTGTTCATACCAAGCTCCTTCGAAATCAAATGAAGACGGGCGTTTGATCATGACGAACCCCAAGACCTCCTCATAGAACCTCACGGATTCACTTATGGACTTGCACACGAACGAGACATGATTCAAAGACAAAAGAGGAAGTGTTGGTGGAGTGGAAGGTGAAGACCAGCTCTCTATCTCTTGAATCTCTCCTAAGCTTCCCATTTCCTCTCTTATCTCTCTCACCTGAAATTATATAGCAAGTTACTATAAGCTCTCTTTGCTATGTCATGTGCACAAGTGATACTAGCAATGTGCTTATATAGGCAGCTAGCACAACCAACAGCGTGCAGAAAATAAAAATTAATAGCAATTGAAAAAAAAGAAGATTAATCTAGAAAAGAAAATGAGAACAGTGGAATCACAATGAGGAATGTAAGATAACAGTCAAAATCTCAACAAAACTAGTGAATTCAATTATTCCTTTTTTTTATGGCCTTCTAATGAATTTTGTTTTTCCATCACATTCATCAGTGGTGATCTTATCCACACACGGCCTCTAACTACTGCATTATTTAGATTTCAAAGCACGTGACTCTCATTGGAATTATGCATTATTCAGCATCCTTCCATAGAGCTTCCGGGCCATGTCTCTATGTGAGAATTACGTGTCACCACAGTGAGCATACAGAGAATTTAACACAAAGAATACAGACAATAATATCAAAAGGTAAATAAAAAAGGCGGTTCAGTAAACAAGACTCTTACTGTTGCATGATCCAATAGTCTTGCCTTTCTTTTGCAAGAGTTCTGTTTTCTCAACTTGAACTAGTGACTTCAATATCACAAGGACAAAACTTAACTTTGCACCGAAACTCGTCGCCATCAAAAGGGTAAATGTACAGAGGTAAAAAGAGAGTAAGGAAACATCAATTGTCTTTCTTTTTCCAACAAAGAACACATGTGCTATTGCATGATTAACATCTAAAATGTGGTTGAAATTTGTTTGGATGATGGTTTTTGTTTATTTTCCCATTTAGACCAAGGATATAGTACTATATGTAGTGTAAAGAGTAACCTTTGTTCTTAAAAAGGGTAAGAAATAAGCGTCTTTTCTTAATTTGGAACTGTAGTATAAAAATGGGGTTTGAAGATTTAGCTTAATTAGTACAGATGTGTGGTAGCTAAGACTCAATCAATGATTATGTTTCTTGTATGACATAGCATAAAATAAGGAAAATCATTACTTTGATTAGTAAAGTAGATGGAAAATTATTACCAAACACACTGGGCAGCAGAATATTCAAATGCTAAAAGTTGAAAGAAACCATCATCAGAGGCTTATTCTAATGTTAACTATATTCAATTCATAGCGACGCCAACTTAAAATGACTAGGCAAATCTCTCTCTTTACTTTGACATTCCATAAGTTTAAAATAACCGCGATGAATTACAAACACACTCAATCTCCATCACGAAAATACAACCTATTCAAACAACTATTATGCATACAAAGATATAGTCTCCATAATCTCAGTTATAAGTTATGCACCAAAACTCAACCAATTCAATATGGAAAATGTTGCCTTATTCAAATGTATCAGATAAACTTGACAAGTCACGCTCACATATTCATCGAAACGAGTATCATTTGTTTTAGTGTTCGAGTTCCAATATATACTTTTAAAAGAATAAACAAGACGAATATGAATGCACCCAGCTTCATCATGAAAACCATAGTAGCCAAACTACTACAGATATATTATAATGTGTGATTGGTTGTAAGTATTCTTAAGTATAAGAGTTTGCACAACAATTTAATTAACCGGCAATAGCTACCAAAACTTGTTTGACCAACTGGTCAAACACTTAAACTTGTAGCACGGGGGCAGGGCTTGAATCCTCTCTATAGGAGGTTTTGAGCGCAAATAGCTAGGTGAGAGTAGTTTTTTGTTGAAGATTTGAGAATGATGTCAGTTTCTACACTCTTCTAGTGTGTGAAGAAAAATATTTTGATACACCTTCCTAGGAAGGGTTGGTGAACTTTTTGTCTCCGGCAGCATTACATTTTATGTATACAAGTATTTAAAATGGAGATTCAAATCTCTGTTACAAAGATTAGCAACGTTTCTATTAAGACAAACTCTTGTTGGTTGTGGACAAATTGTTAGGCCTTCTTTCAATTTTCAGAAGTATTTGTTTTACTTTTTAACATCGAGTCCTCCATATGATGGGTCCAGATGGTTTAGGCAAATTGAAATATGATTTATGAAATAATTTAGACAATTGGAATGATAAATTTTATGGTTCTAACACTATAGCCTACATTCACATGACACATTCAAGGTCACATTTTCTGAATCATTTATTATAAAATAGCAAAACAATACTATTATTTTATATACAAATTGCTAATGAGATACATTACTTTAAAGAAACAAATTTACAATTCAGTTGTTGCATATACTAATAGTCTATTATTTTGGGTAGGTAGAGTATGAACTTAATAAAGCAAAACCAGATTTTACCAAGAACACAATCAAGTCACTATTTTTCATACAATTCACATCACAATGAACTCAATCTTTGCATCAACCATTCTCTAATAAGAAATTTAAATTGTACCTTGAATCTCGATTCAAGCGTGCGAGCTGCCTGACTTCATCGCGTCTTCCTCTCACCCTCTAACAGGCGAACAATTTTAATTGATTTGCTATACATCAAACACAAACACGATATGAATTTAGTATGGACCCATGTGGTTGAATTTTACAATAATTTGACAACAATATCAACTTATTATTACATTGCTTATCTGAATGTATTTTAATATATTGTCTATGTGGAAAAGCAACAAATAACCACTGATTAGCAAGAATTTCACATGAACAAGAAATGATGATTTGAACCAGTATCCAGTGATGTTCTTTCGAAGGATCCAAATACAACGTAAGTGTTCTTTCAATTGTCTTGTCAAGTGAATAAAATAAGCTCTAGTCATTTGACAATTGTGGTTACCTAAATATCAAAGCAATGACCCCTAATATTAGATCTTTATCACACATCTATTGGGTATTTGAAAGATCAAAATTTCAACCACTCAAATCATGCCAATTCGTACCATTAGATGATTTGATTTTTGCCTAATTCCAAGAGATGCATCACCAGTAACCCCATGTTTATCACATGAAGTCTCTGGGACTTCACCCTTATTCAACCTACACAGAACTGTTGATACCTTATACAAAGTAAACTTGTAGCATAGGAGGTGCACATTAATTAATATCATTGTTAATCAATCTCTTCTGATATATACTAGATTCAATCATTACCTTTACTGCATCTTCAAACTATAATTCGAGAATATGTGTAGTTTAACATTTAAACCATCTAAAATATTAATAAATGTTCGACTCGTCCTTCTAGCTATATTTAAATTTACTCATAACAGATCCTGCATTCTCATGCATGAATGAAAAATGCCAGAATAAACAAAAAATAGTATGGCTTAGTACAAGAAATATTAATCAATTAATTTCATAAAAAAATCTTCAAAAAAAATTTCATAAAAAAATATTTTAAGATAAAAATATTATATTCCATAGAAAGAAAGAATAAACTTAATACTCACCATAAAACTCAGAACCTTATTAGCTAAAAGCCTAAAAAAATAAAGAATCTATATTTCTTGAGGATAAATTTGGGACTTGGATCTGCTGTGCTGGCAGCACGTGGCGGGACCATCCTTGCTGGAATGGGCCTCACAACTCCATGTGGAAGCAGAACCTGTTGGTTTCACATATACAGTTTCGACCGAAAAGAAATGGCTCATAAAAGGCCCATTAAAATCACCCTCTTGTGGTAGGCAGGCCATTACTGTATTTGTAAGTTTCTCTTCTGAGTTCTGATAAGAGCCCACTCCGTACGGTGCATCCAAGCACTGTGTGTGTGTACCCGTGACTTCACTTATCACCAATAAGTTTGATAAGCAAGTGTTTCTTTGTATATTGATAAATGATAAGTAAGGTTGGCAGATAAGATAAAAGCTAAAAAGGAGTGGTCCTCAAGAGAAAGGCATATTCGAGAATACTCTGAAATTAAGATATTCTTTTATGGGCCCACTGGTATGATCCAGATTCATGAGGAGCTGGAGCTCAATCTAATAAATAAATAAAAATTAAATATCATTTTTGACTTAAAAGTAGTTAGATTAAAAGAGAAAAATGATAAAAAATTGCTAAACAACAAAATTATATATGAACTTTAAAAGGTAAAATAAATGCATAGCCATATACTTACCTTAAAGGTTTGACTTTTCAGTCCAGTTATGAGCTCCAGAAAGTTGTCTGATAAAATTTGGAAACCAGCACCTACCAAGAAAGTATGAACACATTATAAGCTGTAGTTATGGGAAACAATGCATATAGAGAATTGTTAATTGGTATTTGAATATAACTTAAACTGGTCAAACACTTGAATTTGAGTTCTATGGATCTGACATCTGAGTTCAAGTACCACTGTCAATGTATGCAACCCCTTTTGAGCTATACACAGCAAGAATGAAGTTTACACTCGATACACATAAAATTTGCATAATACTTGCACGATATGATCAAAACAGGTTAATGAAAATAACACTGTAGAGGCAATGGCTGGCAGGCGAGACCGACCAAAACACACACGAGTATGGACAACATTTATGCTATATATGTTTGAAACTACATTTAAAATCCCCAATCCTCACATAACGCACATATTTCCGCATTTCACGTGGTGTGGGGACTGTTATCAATGATTTGGACCACCATGTGCTGATAGTACCATTTTCCATAGCTAAGTGCCATCTGCAATTCAAGTGACCATTCAAAAGACTTCTGTTGTTTTTCTATTTTTGTGGTCCGTGCAATCACCTAGAGTTCAAGAATTTTCGTATAAGTTAGTAATAACCGGACAGGAAAGTTTTGTACACAGTGGAGAGAAAACAAACAAGAAAAAGGGTCTCGCTGAAAAGAAACGCCAAGGAGAAACAGAAGGAGAGGACGGAGATATGTCCGTGTGTACACTCTCTTCCGACCCTTTTCGAGAGTAACATTAAAAAACGTTTCCCATGAACAAATACAGCATGTATGCTTCAATAATTGGTGCTGTGTCAAGTTGTTAACACAGATCGTATAGGTGCATACAGCAAGTCATGGATTTTTTTTGGATGTGGAGATAAAAGAAATCAATGCATTGAAAGCGAAAAATGACAGTGGTTGACTAACTGAAACCATTTAACTTGATTTATGAAGCGAGAATTAAATTACTAGTAACATATTATGATATTAATAGGAAAAAAGGAAGAAAAACAAACAGTCTAAGACTAATTTGTCTGCATATATATACTGTCAGATACTTCATTCAGGACCCTCTTCTCTCAAGAAACTTTTGTGCACAAGTGATCGAAAACATAAATATCTTGGCTCTTGCTTAACGACCCATGTGTTCAGGACAACCTCTGCCTGATATTCAGTTTTCCTTCTCTTTCTATTGGGTTTAGATAAAAAAATCTCCAGTTTCCATTATCTCTATAAAAATCCCTCGTTCAATTAAATTTACTAATTCCAGGCCTACCAGTTATAGATTCAAGGCTTCTCCTATTGGCCCGTTTACTTCTATCCAAAAGCTCTCAATTCTCATGCCTATTTTCTTCCAAGTTCATCCAGTCCAAATGCATAAGTTCAAAGCCCAGGGGAATCCCAGGCTCAAGTTCAATAAAAATAATGAAATTGCACAAACAAAATTAGTAATGGCGGTAACAAATCTGACACAAAACTAAGATTAACGTTAAAATAAATAAGTTGCAGGTTTGGTTAAGCTTACATGTTGGATCAAATCAATTATTTGTCTATATTGAAATGCCCATGAAGAAAAACTTGAATAGTGGTGATGATGACGATGCCAATCTCTAAGTCACTCTGCAGTCTGATATCAACCTGTTCAGAGTTCATGCAATAGATTAAAAACAATAAAAGATAAAAATTCTTCACAGCTGCAATAACTGAAAGCAAAAAATGCCATTCAGATTGAACTCGCCAGCCAAGCAAGCAGCAAAAGAAAACAACTTGTGCGTGTCCTATAATGTTCATGCATTCTATGTTGCCCAAGAAATTGCTTTGCACATATTTCTCAGTACCAATTGTATTCCATTTAACTACTAAATGAGCTCTCTAAAATACCAGATGACAGATTTGAAGATTATGATGCTCATGCATTCTATCTTTCCCAAGAAATTGCTTTGTGCATATTTCTCAATACCAATTGTATTCCATTTAACTACTAAATGAGCTCTCTAAAATACCAGATGACAGATTTGAAGATTATGATTCTCATGTTCTATTCTCGATCAATCACATTCTCTATCTATCACCTCGGCTATGATACCCCATCCTTACTAACATCATGGAAAAAAAATTCAGAAGAAGTCCATTGACTTCTCGTCCTCTCATATCCATCAATAGACTCTTATAAACCAAAACTCCTTGCTAATTACCTCCCCAAAACACCTCCATAGAGTCTTGACCTTATTTGAAATGTAATGGATCCTAGGATAATGATGTAATTCATTCCTATTAATGTAAACACAATCCCCAAATCCAATCCGTCTTCTCCAGAACAAGAAACCAAAGCAACTCATGAAGCACCATCAGTCACTTTATCAATCACTACCTAGTAAAAGTTTATCAATCTTCTATCACAATCTATATATAACTCCTCAAGTCAACCAATCATCACTTCCTTCTACAAATGAAACCCATATGATAAATACACCGGAAATGTGATTCCCATATATTCCCATCCTAACAACATCAATCAATCTCTTCTCCAACACAGAAACAGCCAGACCCTTCCTCCAAGACACAAGTTCCAAAGCCACACCACAAATAACAGAAACACTGTGGCAGGAGGGTTTTGAAGTAATTGTGGGGAAGACCCAAGTCCCATTTGTATCCTCTCCCAATGTAGTAGCTCAGAGAGAGCATCAAAATCGTGACAAGCCATCATGGTAAGGGCAATAAGTTCTACACAATGGGTCCTTGTAAACCATAATGTCTCAACATTGGAAATGATCCCAAAAACCCAGGACTCAACAATAACGAGTAGAACACATATGGGTTCTTCAGGAAAAACTTGGAAACTGATTGGGTAATGAATTATTCATTTCATGAGAAATGGGTTGTTTGAGGTTTTCTCTCCCTCGATCCAGGTACAGATCTCAGACCCATCCCATATTCATCCTACAATCAACAAAAAATTCCAAAAGTACAGTGCAAATCTACGAACCCTAAATCAGATAGAGCAAAGCCAAACAGGACTCGACTAGGAATGCGATAATCAATTTCCCATGAAAAAGAAACACGAACCGCATATTTCTCAAAAATACACAAATCGTGAGCAAAAATCCAAATACATCAACAAGGGTTCTGATAATAGCAGCGATTGGCGCGAGAATCACGATTCACCAAAGAGAAAGGATCTGTCAAGAAGAAGAAGACTCACAGCGTCAATCACGTGACCCTCTCTCGATGGAGCTTCTACGATTTTGGCGCCAATCAAATATGAGTTCTGTTTCACTAGGAGACAAGAGCCGTCTTAGCTCAGTTGGTAGAGCGCGTGGCTTTTAACCACGTGGTCGTGGGTTCGAGTCCCACAGACGGCGTCGTTTTTGAACAACATATTTTTTTACTTTATGAAAACGACGACGTATTTGGATTTAAGTTTATTGTTTTAAATAGCATACAGAGCCGTCTTAGCTCAGCTGATAGAGAGCGTGGCTTTTAACCACGTGGTCGTGGGTTCGAGTCCCACAGACGGCTTTTTTTCGTTGTGACATATTTGTTTTGACTTTACGAGAAACGACGACGTATTTCATCTCAGTTTATCTTATTTTATTTGTTTTATGATCTGAACCGTGAACGTGGAGATCAACGGTTGAGATCGAACGTTTCGTTGCAAGTATAGTGAGAGGGAAGGGTCAGTTTCGCCGAGTCGTTCGTAGGTCGTCGTCGTCTCCGTTCAGAAACCACTCTTTTCTCGAAGGTACCAAATATTTTTCACCATATTCTCTGATTGAGCTTAGTTTGTTTGTTTTGTGAGAAAACGCATGGAAAATATCAGTATTGCTGACCCCGATTGAGAAACAAAGAGGGTCTATGTGTGTTGACTGGATTTTGTACTCTCGAGATTTATGGGTACTTTTCAAGATGAGTTTTTTATGTACAAATTTCATTACAAGTAACTTCTGGTGAACCATAAGAGATATGGGGTATATGGGTTTGAAGGGTTGTGGGGAATTTTAATTTTTTTAATTTGTTTATTTTTTTCTCCATTTCAACTTTTACTGCATTCCTTAGTTAGGATAGGGATAGTTTTTGTTTCTATAATAGGCATGTTAGAAATTCTTTAGCTTTGGCATTTCTGCATTGAAAGTTCCTTTGTTGTTAAATTGTTATTTTCAAAATTAGTTGTGTTATCCAGTAACCAGTGACAATGGGAATGATCAATGTCATGAACATGAAAATGTTTCTTATGTTTTTTGGTGTTTCTATTGGCCTTCCAACAGGCTTGGCTTTGTCTTTTTGTAAACGGTTTCAAGTCTTGCACTGTAAATTTGAGCTTCCAACTATTGTCTATTACCGATGTGTGCAAGTATATAGTCCGTTAATGATTGATGTATATGTAGCATCTGTCCTGTCCTGTCCTTGTGATCTGGCCTGCTCTTTTCTTAGTAGGTTTTTGATTGCACATTGCGAAAGTTGTGATTCGGTTTTGTACTTCCCGTGGTTGAGGATTGAGACTTGAGTTCTTGTTTGCTTTTAGATATGATGGATTTGACATGGTTGGGTGCGATATTAGTTGGGGCGGGCTGCCTAGCTTTGGGGTACTTCATTGGAACTCGACATTGGGCCGGCTTCTTCATCCCACCCAAAGTCACCAAAGACAGTCCTCAAAATAGCGAAAGCAAGAAGAAAAAGACCAAAGAACCGCTTGAGATAGAGAAGCTGGCTGATATTATAGATGATTTTAAGATGGTCTAGCTCTATCTATCCCTCTCTATCTCTCAATGGAGTTCCCTATGCTTTGTTCTTATCATTTTCATGCAGGTTTTGGTTGTCAGGAATGATCTGAAGATGGGTAAAGGAAAAATTGCGGCACAATGCAGGTAAGCATTTCCGAAAAATTCACTTTTGCATCGTAAATTTTGTATGCAAACCCTAAGAAGTTGAGTAATTTGGTTCTATAACTATCACAACTAGATTTTTTAAGGTACTAAAGAATTTGACGAATATGATTTTCTCCAAGAAATGGGTCACTGATATTCTCAATGAAGGAGTTATCAGTATCAATTATTAGGGCTAATAGAATTTGATGGTTATGACGCTTCACTTCCTTTTATGTGTATAAAACCTTTTTTTTATAATTCATGATGTAAATTCCTACGTTCGTTATTCAGTCATGCAACCTTGGGCCTCTACAAAAAACTTCTTCATCGGGCTCCAAAGGCTTTAAATAGGTACAGTGCATATTGCCTTTTGTTTTGTCTTAGTTCTAACGTTATTTTATTTCCATTTTCTTAAGTTGTTTACTTGACTACACGCATCAACTTGCAGGTGGGAGATGTGTGCACAACCTAAGGTGGTTGTGAAAATCGAAAGTGAGGAAGACATGCTAGTTTTGCAGGTCAGCGGGGATTTTAAATTCTTCCGCGTTTCATATCACTTCACATTATGCATTCATACTCATTATGTATTTTATTGAGCTTTTATTTAGTTTGCTTGATGAATATTCCATATGATACTCTCTCAGTCCCTAAATAAGAGTATGATTTCCTAATATGGGTGCCCCAAAATGTGACCCATTTTCATTTCAGTTAGTTAATTAAGCATGGGTTATCAATAATATTCCTCCATTAGTTAGTCATAACAACTTGAGTAGGGAGCACAAGAGAGCACTTGAATTTAAAAGCTTAACTTTTGCAAATAGTCAAATAATTCACATATTGTTGGACAAAGGGAGTATGTTATAGCCTAAAATAACATTGCCTTTTTAATTCATAAGTTTTGTTGTTCGAGTATGAGGTTCGGCCCGTTCACGTTCTTTTCCTTAAATGAAATATGTGTAAAACTTGTAATATTTTACATCTTGCTACGCCTGTGCCTTCTTTCAGAGAAAACGGTACGACAATAGAGAACTATGGTTGACTTGGAATCAAAATGTCATGTTTCATTTTTGATATTCACTCTCTTTCCCGTCAGTCTTTGGCGTTCTAGAATGTTAATTGGTATAGAAATTATAAGGCTTCATTTTTAGGCAATCTTCCATTTGGAATCTCGTCTTCTTTTCTGGGAGATAAATTTCCTTGCATTAATCTCTGAAATCTTACTAGACCGTCATAATCCGGTCACGTTTTCCTGTTGTATTCTTGCTATAAATTATACGCCTCATGCTCTTTTTCACTCTAACAGGAGAGGGGGAAATCACTCAAGTTACCAACTCATATCACAATCGACGCTGGAAGAACACAAATTGCACCAAGTAAGTCATGATTCAGCGTCACTACTCGAGATTGGTTGTGTGTTTATTTGTCCGAGATTAAACACGGTTTTGATGGATGATTATGTTTTGTATGGATAGTGTACTTTCAAATTGTTCAGCTCTCTGGCAGTATGAATGATAATGAGAGTTTCCTACAGCACGTTCTGAGTTTTATTCTGAAGAACCATAATTGCTCCCTAAATTTGGTTCGGAGATAAAACCAGAATTCCCAATAGATGCATTAAGGAATCAACGTAATTTGAAACACAAAAGCATCACCGAGAACAATAAATTTTACGAACTTTATAAATCAGTAATCTGGTTAAATTTAAGAAGCATGTAGATGTATATCACACTTGGGCGGATACCTTGTTTTGACAGCTTGTTTGTTCTCTACTTTATGCGTACTTACCATATAAAACTCTAATATGATAGCCTTTCTGATGAACGTTTTTTCCCGGTTCTATCAGATTCAAGGACGGTGATGGCAATACTCGGTAAGCTTCTCTTCTTCTGTAGAAATTGTTAATGTAGAGAACAACTGCAAAATACCTGTTTTTACTGATGACTTCAGCCCCGTTCCGTTTCCTTTTGACGTCATATCAATATCTCTTTATGATCTTATAATAAACGAACAGACATATATACAATGTTCTAAAAATCGGGATATGCGGGGATTTTTAGAACACCGAACCGATTTCACATAATCGGGTGGTTTAAGTCGGCTAGGCAGTTCGAGGCAAGTCAAGGCGGATTTAGTCAATTTCTTAAAAAGTGATTTTTTAAAATAAATATTGTGTTGGTATTTTTATTCATTTTAAGGATATAAATGTAGCAAATATTAAAATATTAACTTATACATCTTAAATATTATTTTATCATCATTTGTATATAGTGTAATTCATAATTTAATTGTACATATATAATAATTTCTTTACATAACGGATGGATCATTGGGCTCTCTATCCGTCCGATTAGTGCCTAGCCTTTTTTTAGAAAACTTTGTATACGTAAGTTCTTGCCTGGAATTCAGTTGATCAATTTTATCTTGTGCACAGGACCTGTTGAACTGGTTGACGATGTAACCGGTGGATTGAAGCTTTTGTAGCAGCGGTCGTTTCTCATTGCTTCGTGGACATTTTTATGGGCTGTGTTTTTTTTATTTCTTCTTATAGACTAAATAGTTAATTTCCATTTAATCTGAGTTTTAGTCAACAATCTATGGATGTTTCAATAGTGAACAGGAATATATGTTGTGAATTCAGAACTCTTGTAGAGAATTTCTTCCATATATTTGATGATGATGATGAAATCTTTTTTTCTTCTTTCTATTCTCTGATCTACAACATGAAATTTCCCATTACATGGCAAGGTTGGCTTGTGGACAGGTTTTTAAGGAACACACGTGATTATTTTTTTTCTTCTGAATTTTTTAATGCTAATTGTTGCTTCTGTCATGCATTGAATCATGCTCGCTGTTAGGAATGGCAACTGGTCGGGTTTGGTCAAACCTGAACTCGTTAGCTTCAAACAGGCGCCCAACCCGCAAAAAACTCGCTCACCGTGAGGGGGTGCTGACCTGCAAAAAAACTATTGGGTACGAGTTTTCTCCAAACTCCAAAAATTGAAATATGAATTTATTTTTACAATACAAGCAAAAAAAGTAATATAAATAGACGTTATATATATTAATTTAGGTTTTTTGTGTGATTGAGTAATAAGAATTTTAGGTTTTTCACTTTTTAGTTAAAAAATGATAAGAATATAATTTTTTTAAATTCGTACGGGTGCGACTCGAAATCAGATTGGGTATAAGTCGATCTGCACCAACTCAAAAACTTGAACCCACAAAAAATCGGGTGTCACCCGTTTTGATCGGGCCAGATTCATCGGGTACCCATCGAGTTCGATCTTTTTTGTCATTCCTACCGTTCACAGAAAATGCCAAAAGGCACATATTAATACGTAAGATTTGAGTTGATTATCTATCTCTATAAGTGATTTAAAATCACTCGTGAATTATTTATTGATATAAATCATTTTAAAATGGGATAATTACAGTGTGAGTTACGATAGTGGTTTAGGGCCTAAAGTCAATATTAAAAACATGATTTTGGATCTTGATGTTTGGTTAAAACTGATCACGTTTTAAATTCAAAACTGATTTTTTGGCAAGAACTTAAGCATTATACATACAGGCAGTGGTTGATCTAAAAAATTTTTAAGAAAGGGACAAAATTTCATACTAAAAAAATTAATTTAAATAATAAAATAATTACTAAATACATATAACAAAAAATAATTCAAACTTGATTATTTATTTTTTAGTTGAGTTTGAACTTAACTTTTATGTATATATAAATACGAAACGAATCGGTTCGTGAGTCTTACAAACTTTAATTGATTGGGCTCGAGTTTGATTTGTTTATCTAATTACCCACCCTTTGACTTAATCTCAATATAACTTTGTTTTGAAAATTTACAAATTTTTAAAAATTAATAAATTATAATAGATAAAACAAAAAATTTAATGAAAAACGAAAAAAAAATAATTTAACTAATACAATAATTAGTAAGAAATAATTATAATTATAAAAAAAACAAATAAAGTGAGAATAAAATATGCTTCATTGAAGTGAGTTTAGGCCCAAATATGATTAAAAAAAATTTAGACCTAAACATTATTAAAAATGCAGACGGGTTTAAATTCATGACCTCATAAATAAAAAAAACTACACACCTACCACTAAGTTACATAACATTGATTAGATCCGCCCTTGTATATAGATGAAATAAGATACAAACCGGTTGAACTTAAATCGTGACCGTTGATTTGGTGAGATTACACTTGCGCGTGACACGTCACACTAATACGCTTCTCCGCAAAAGTGATGAAGTGTAGAGGGCAATTACGTTTTTTTACGCGGTAACTAGTATAAATAGAGTGTAAACATGGTATAAACATACTGTAACTTATGTGAACCCATGAAATAACTTGGTATAAACATGATATAGATATAGTGTGAACATGGTATAAATATATATCGAATTGTGTGAACTTTGTACACATACGGGAACATGGTATAAACAAAGTATGAATATAATACAATCAGAGTATGAATATAGTACAATCAGAGTATGAATATGGTACAAACATAGTATGACATGATATAAACAAAGTGTGAACATGGTGTAAAAGATTGTATTGCCCTCCCCTAAATGGTATAAATAGGGTGTGAACACGGTATAAACAGACTGACACGTGTCGCACGCTGGTATAATCTCGCTAGATGAACGGTCTCCAGTCAGTTCGAACGTTTCACATTATAACCTGGTTTGTAGCCGAATCCATCTGTGGATGCATTACAGTGAGAACCATAAGAGACGTGAGAACTATGAGAATTAATATGAGAGCGTCATATGGTAAGGGGGCCGAACTCCATACTATAACCTACAGGGGAAAGTGTTACCTGTCGGGAGAATGGTTTAACGTGAGATTGGAAAAAAAAACAAAATTTTATTTTGCATTTGCCATTTCAGTGCGCCTACCAACTTAGCGCACACGCCACATGGCGCTTCCTTAGAGGTTCTCACGGTCCTATAATGTCCTCATTGAATTGTGCCTATCAAGATTTTTAAATTAATCGGGTCAACCAAGTAAAAAGAAATTTAGGTATGAATGTCACGTGATATAGGATCAAATGAAATTACAATTTGACGGTGTTTTATAGATCCGATTCAATGAATATAGATGGATTCAGAAATAATTAAACGGTTCAAGCTAGATGGGTTACGTGTCGGTCTCTGATTCGCTACCATTCAATCTCTTTTTCTTCGCATTGTTTTTGTCGCTTCCGGACAGTAAACAAAATAAAATCGCAATCACATCGCGCGTGTGCACATTTCTTCTTCTCCGTCGACCTCCTCGGTCTTCGGATTGCGAAAGAGCCCATTCATGGCTCTACAGAGACTCGCCTCCGATCTTCTAGGGTTTCGCTTCCCAGACCTACTCGCCATGGAATTGAACCTCTTCGCATCGCTGACCGCTTCGCTCTCGCCGTACGAGCCTCTCATCAAGGCATTGTCTCTGATCCCCATTTCTCACTACCTGCTCGCTCTCTCGTTGACCTCCCTCGTCTTCGTCTACAACTTCATGGCGATCCATTTTCTCCACGATTTGATCTCTGGCTTTCGCGGCGAGAGGGTTTTGCTGACCTACGCCTCCGGCTCCGAGCTGTACCAATCCGTCGCGTCCAAGTGCAGGGTTCTTCACCGGAGGTCCGATTTTGGGGGTTTTGGAGTGTTGTTGTTGTTGATTTCTGGAGATTTGATTTTTGTTTTGGTTATAGGTATTTGGTTACTCCGTGGCTTGCTAGTCCTCATTTACAGACACTGTACATTCACTTGCAATCTGTTTTTCCACGGTTGCTTTGGAGGCTTCGTGATTTGAAGTACAAAAGGTGAGGAATGGAATTGCTTGTTTGGTTATTTTATTCATTGGTGTTGCTTGTGAATTGCTTGTAGCTTTTAAGTGTCATTCTCTGATTATTCCATTTAAGATCATACTTAGCACTTGCATATGTGTCTTTATGTTTATGAGCTTCATATGGACACCATTTTGAGCAAATTGGAGATCTTGCGTTTTAGAGACGAAATTGGTAATGTGTGACGGAATCATTGAGTTCTGTCTGATAAATAAAGATTTTGTCCTGTTTATAATTATGGTGAGATGGTTGGGACGCGAGAATTAGTGTAGTGGCTGAAAATTTATCGCTTCGTTTTTCCTATTATAGTTGAAACCCCTAACATGTCACTAATCTGGATGACAGTTCTGTGATGTGTTCTTAATGATTCTGTGACCAACTTAGTAATTGCACGTGTCCTTGTGTTTATGAGCTTAATTTGGACACTATTTTGAACAAATTATATAGTTGGAGATCTTTGGTTTCACGTATAGACGAAATTGGTAATGCATGACAGCATCATGAAGTTCTGTCTGGTAAATAAAGATTTTGTCCTGTTTATAATTATGATGAGTTGGTTGATTCTTGAGTGTTAGTGTAGTGGTTGAAAATTTATTGCTTTGATTTTTCTGTCATAGTTGAAACCTCTAACATGTCACCAATCCGGATGACAGTTTCTGTGATGTGTTCTTAACGATTCTTTCATAAAAGCACAGTGGGCCATTTAGATTGGCAGTCGTTTTTGTTATTTGTATATATGATACTCGTCATGTAACTGTTGTTTATTTTTTGAAGCAAAGTGGATGCATGCAAATATCAGTTTTCACTTTCTATTTTGGTTTTTACTAGTACATTGTTCTTACCAGACAATTATTCCGAACTACTGATGGGGGAACAATTGCTTTGGATTGGGTGATGAACTCTAATGGTAAGTTTATTTGTATTCATATAATTTTAACAATGTATTTTTTTCTGAAGCACAATTAGTCAATGCAAGAGATGGTTTCACCTAAGGAACATGAATTCTGAAATGACATACTTCACAGTTTCCATTATGAGTACCCTTTTCTATGAATTATATATTTCCATTAGAGTACCACTATATATTTATATTTCACATATAGTTTATGATTGTACACTATGCAGATATGGATGGTGAAAACCCTTCTAAAGATGATAAAACTCCGATCGTGATAGTTATTCCTGGCTTGACAAGTGACTCTGATGCTGCTGTAAGTTCTATTTGTTTCTTGATTTTTCTCCTGCTGATGTATCTATATTCTCCCTCTAAACTCTTCCTTTAAGTTTCATTGAATGCGTTTCAGTGCTCGTGAGAGCAGGAAGATTGCAATTTTTACAAGGTCCCCTGAATTTGTACTATGTGACAGTATATAAAGCAGCTCACGGCAAAGATTGCAAGCAATGGCTGGAATGTTGTTGTTAGCAACCATCGTGGACTGGGCGGCATATCTCTAACTGTAAGTATACTGTCGTTGCATCATCAACGTCATAATGAAAATAAGATCAAGTATTAATGAAATTCTTAGGCATCCAGTCATTCACGTTCTGTTTACCCTTACACTCGAGTCCTGACAGTTGAGTCGATCAGTTACATGAGAAAATGGGTAATGACTAATGAGACTATACTTTCAATTTAAAAGAATTTTAGGAATCCTGATACATGTATAAGATATTGACATGTTTTATTGAAAGGCGGATAAAGATGAAATCTTTTTTTATGAATAAGATTTACTACAAATTTTTATTTTTTTGCAACGTCTTAACTATCCCTGTCTATTTGTGACTATGATCAGTCTGATTACTTCTATAATGCTGGATGGACAGAGGATATAAGGAAGGTTATTGATACTCTGAATACTCAACATCCCGCAGCTCCTCTATTTATTGTGGGAACTAGCATCGGTGCCAATGTTTTGGTATACAATTTTTTTTCTGACATGTCCTTTTTTCCTTCAGTTATGTCGGTTCTTATGAGATTTCTTCTGTATAAGGGCATAACCTTAAGTCATTTCGGTCTCTTAAACATCTTTTGCTTCTTTTAGGTGAAGTATCTCGGAGAAGAAGGGGTTCATGTCCCTATTGTTGGGGCGGCAGCTGTATGCTGTCCTTGGGACATATTGGTTAGTTTATTTAAAGTGCACCTTGTCTAATTGAAAAATTCTACATTATTGTATATATACTGAATTGAATTTGTTAAAATTCTTGTTGAACTTTTGTAAGATAAAAGAGCGTAAATTTCGCTAACAGACAAAGTGTAGTTAATATGGTAGAATAACAATGCCATGTGCTCTAATTCGATATAGTGAACTGTGAGATTTTATGCAATTTCAATATCCAGTTGATATATCGATCCACGAAAAATGTTTTTGAGATTTTATTTTTGGGTTATGATGCGCTATTCTTGTTGACAAAGTGACATACTGTACCCTGCAGATATGTGATAGGTTCATGAATCGCAAGCTTGTGCAAAAATGCTATAGCAGGGCACTGGCAATTGGTCTGCAGGGTTATGCTAAGTTGTAAGTCCACATTAGTTTGTTTATTTACTTTTCTAGGCAAGCTAATTATATGCTGAATATATCATGGCAATAACCTTTCAAATCCTCTAGAATACTATTTTTCCAATTCTATTTTGTCATATCAGTTCTATCGACATTATGATTTTTCTTCACACAAAGCGCGGCTTTTCCTGTAGGCATCAGTCCATTTTGGCTCGTCTTGCAGACTGGGAAAGCATCAACAAGGTAAAAAAATGCATCTTCCTCTCTGCATTACATAGCGCTTCCATAATGAAATTTTACACAATATTTAAACAAAACTCACATATTGACTCATTTTGACAGTCACGTTCGGTTAGAGACTTCGACAACTATGCCACTCGTATAGTTGGAAATTATGAGGTCAGATTCTTCTTACTAACTCTTTTTTTGTTCTCTGTACTTTGCTAATGGACTATCTTGATTCCCAGACAGTGGATACATATTACAGGCGCTGTAGCAGTACTAGTTTTATAGGAAACGTGTCTGTCCCGCTCCTCTGTATCAGCGCTTTAGACGATCCCGTGTGTACTAAGGAAGCCATTCCTTGGGATGAATGTAGGTAAGGGTATATTGCCTCATTTCATACTTGAATAACTTGTCGGTAACACTGAATATTCTGGTAACACGTATGTAACTGAATGTTGTGGGAGACTTGTAGTTGTGTATTTATTCTGAGTTAGTTCGATTAATTTCAGCATAATATTAGTGTCTAAGTTATTATGCAAGAAACTTATCACCTTTTTGTCTCCTTTTCTTAAATAGGTTAAATGAAAATATCGTCCTTGCTTCAACGCAGCATGGAGGACACCTAGGTTACTTTGAGGGGATAACCGCAAATAGCATGTGGTAATTCATGTTTTTTTATTGTCTCCGACCTTTTCATTGACTTCTTCAGATCAGCATTATTCAGAAACTCTTGTTGAACGTCTAAGTAGATCTGTTTCAATAGGAATTGTTGTATCAGCCTTTCTCAAGTATGGCATGCATGTGCTAGTTGTAAATCCCCGACATGGCATCAGTATTGGATATCAGCGTTCTGTAAATCCCCGACATTTTCGATTTGTTTCCTATTAATTCCTTATTTCCCGATTAGTCCCCAGAGGTCCTCTATGCCCGAATAGGGCCTAGCTTTTTTTCAGAACATTGCTGGATATTTCATTCTCCGTCAGATACGTGAACACGATGTTAGTCTGTTCTGAGTAAATACTTATCCCGATTTTCTCTTGCAGGTGGGTGAGAGCTGTGGATGAATTTCTCGTTGCCCTACACGCGAGCTCCTACACGAGCAGAAGGAAAAAGGTACACAAATGTTTGCTGAAATCTCAGAACGTAGAAATAATACACTCACACACACTACATTCTACGTGCATGTGCATGCACTTACCCTTAACCAATCAAATTGCATGTATTGTTATGACATTGTCGGACAAATCTTTGCCTGAAAGAAAAAATCTTCAAAACGACAGTTCAAATTCAAGCTTTAAATCGCAAGATTCTAAAACCCAGGATCAGGGAGAACTCGACAAGGCGAAAAATAAGGAGAAATCGGCAAAACTCGTATTGTATATATAATTCACACGAAAAAAAATACAATTTTAGTACAATACTTTAAAAAAAACTGTTAAATCAAAAGCACAAATTATATAGCAGTTTCAAAACATATGTAGAAAATAAAAACAGACCAACTTTGACTAGACTTGACCGAGTGAGAACTCAGCAAAACCGAACCATCGAGAGCGATATTATATTAAATCTTCTATTTTTTCCGCATTTTCAGGTCTCAACCTTGCACACTCCTCTGCCAGAGTCCTCCATCGATCAAGGCCCTTATGTTAGCGTTACAGAAGACGGGATGGTCACTGCAGCAGTCAACGAGCAAACAGATAAAATAATGGAAGATGAGCAAATGGATTGCTCGGGGAGCAACGAAGACAGTCCAAGCATGAAAAAGGAGGGCATAATAGAGGAAACGCGTTTAGAAAATGAGCTCAAGCAGTCACCGGAGCAAAATGTGAACGGGAGAGCTGATCCGGTAAGGAGATGCATGCATCAGTTATTGGGGAGGAGCCAGAAATCAATATGGTTGCTTGCTTATATTGCCATTGTCACAACTTGGCCTCTGGTTGGCTCCCTTCTTTTCTTGGCTCTCAAGAAAAGGTTCAAAAAGGTACTGCCATCTTCATTCTTTAGGAAGTAGACACACACAATCATCATATACAGTTGAATGATTTGTATTTGTAAGCATGATATGTGCAATAAACATTACCTATTTGTGAATGTCGATAAGACAAACTCTGTATTTTATCGAAAAGATGCGATTTGTGAGGCCATTGTAAGTAAAAAAATATAAGACTCAATGTGTTAGCTTAAATTTTGAGGTGAGTCGATGTATCTTTATGTTTTGAGCCAATGACTGACTCCTATTCACGTACAAGACTTTTAACACAAGGATCAAAGTCTCAGGAACTCGAGACCAGGTATCTCCGATCTAATCTAGTAGGAGAAAAACTCCCCCAAGTTGTGCCAGATATTGCTGCAACAACCAAGTTAAGCGTTTGAGCTCAACTTTCATGTGTATTTGATTTGCAGGGTCTCCCTTAAATAACAGATAAAATGTGTCATGTGGATACTAGAGACGATGCATAGATCCCAAAAGCTCGATGATCAGCTCAGCTTGTTGGAATCATGCTCTAAACTCAAGCAAGCACAATGCACATAATGTTTTATTGATATTGATTAATAAATGGCATTTGTTTGCTATCATACTTGATAACGTAGTTATACACGACATCGTAATAGAGATTATGATAAGGGATAATGACATTTGTTACACCTAACTATAGCGAAATGACACTTTCATATCCCAACTAATTTTTTTTCTTTTTTAGTACCCTAACAATTTTTTTGTGACAATCTACCCTTAAAATGCCTAATATACCTAAACTACCACTGGTTCAATTGAAAAAAATAGAATTGAACTAAGTGGTTTAAATTGGATCGGTTCAAATCAGATTTATTGGTCTGACCGGTTCAAACCTTAATTAGTATAATAATATTACAAATAATTAATAAAAGGACAAAATTACAAAAAAACATAACATACATAATTAAAAATATAATAAGTAAATAAAAACAAAGGTCTTTTATAAGCATTCCCTCCAATCCTCTCCCTCTCTATTTGCCAGCGCCATGTTTTGCCTTTGAATGAGCCTCCATTGCTTGCTCTGACTTGAAAGGCCTGTAGACACAAAATAGTATGAGCTAAGCAATTTCTCAGTAGCCATTCATTCAATCATTCAGAACATACTTGCTACAGGATTTGCATGTTATTTCACCACCAGACTTGGGAGTTTTAGATTTGTCGGCTTTCTTTGCGGGATGTGGAGTTGCAGTGTGACCACCCTTCTTCCCATCTATCGCAAGTATCCAAATTCATTAATAGTCTAATAGAGACGTGCAGAATTAATCACTAAAGTAAACTGATAAACAGACAGTATTTACACCAGGGTTTGACTTTTTATTTTCATTTTTTTTGTAATTTTATTAATTATTATATTAATTAAAGTTTGAACCGGTCAGATCAATAAATCTTATTTGAACCGGCCCTATTTGTGAGGGTACTAAAAAAGAGAAAAAATTAGTTAGGATATGAAAGTGTCACTGCTATAGTTAAGTGTCATTATCCCTTATGATAATTGTGATAACATAGGGTATGCTTTTGCCATTTTTCCTAATACATAAACACAAACATTTGAAGCTAAAGAATTTTGGATGCTCTTCTCTCACTCGGGGTTGTACAAACAAACCATGATCGTCGTATGGTATATAATAATAATAATAATAATAATAATAATTATTATTATTATAAGTGATTTCTAGCAATTCAAATAAATCACTAAAAATACAAAAATAAATAAATAAAACAAGCAAGACAAAATAATTTATTTCCATAAACAAAATGAACAACCTAGTCTACTCCCAAAATAAAATTTCAAAACCAATAATCTATTAGCACACATGCATATTTTCCTCCCTTCCTGACAATAAAACTAAACTCTCCTTGTAAAAACAAAAATTCACCAGAGCCTTAGTAATTGAAGAAAAAAGACATTTAAATTTTCTACTTTCAGGGTTGTACGAAACCAACTCTTGCTTGGCTCCAACCGCATGTTTCACAAGAACTTCACCATTCCCCCATAACAAGAACATGTGTGGGTCCAGTTGAGTACTCGGCAAAACTTGAGCACTCTACAGATCAATGTCAAAGACTTCACTCCAAGATTCGGTTACACCATACTCTTTCATAGCCCAAATCGGACAACTCATGATTTCATCCGTAAACACCTCCCACGCTATCACATTAATCAATCCATTGAATGAAACAATTTTCATATCTATGTTCTTATCATGATCATTGCCAATATCGGCAGGTATAGTTATTTCTCGAAAAACCTCATCGCTCATATTGAAAGCCACAATAATAAGATTTTGCCCGGTCCAATGAACAGCTCCATCGAGATAACACCCTGAAGCTTGACCAAAAATATCCATGGAATTAATAATATGCCCAGGAGCAATAATGCTCCTCCAAACACCTTTCCTCAAATCAAAAATCTTACACACTTCTTTAATAAAGAGAACCTTGTAATCACAAGTTTTGGAGTCGAATCCGAACCCGGAACACGAACCGTGAGGTGGAAGCTCAACTATTTTTCTAATAGTCGGATTCCATATCAAGAAATTGATAACTGAATCTTTCTCGTCCCCACCGGGGTCATATAGGGCCAAACAAATCAACCCGTTACATGAACCAACAATTTGAAGACCTCGGCCACGGAATCGCTCAGGAAATTCATGATCGTGCTCGCAGGGATTCACTATCGATTCGTCGCGAGAGATAAAGGAATAATGCATGAAATTATTAATTCTGTTAAATGGAATGTCGAGGACAATGTCGGAACAATATCCTCGACAAACGACAGTTATAA
>JAYMTP010000462.1:0-33586 GCA_036897365.1 Geranium brycei | reverse complement strand
TTACGGTATTGGTGGGAAGTCACGTCCCTTTTAGGTCTAAACAAATTATTGATTATGCTGTTAAAGTTATTAATTATCAACTTGTAAAGAACTATAAAGAGGGCAGACATAGATGTAGTGTTGTCATTTTCTTGTGGGGGTTGGACTTCTGCCAAACCCATATGCAATTTTTAATAAATAAAAAACAGTACTATTTTTCTTAGGTTTTGAATTGAACTCATGTGTACATACATGTATGTCCCATTATTTGGATTTTTGTGGCCTTGAAATGGGTAGTATTGAATGGGCTTGTAGTTGTGTCTGTACTGTGAAGTGGAATCTAATTGGGCAATATACTTTTCTCCTTAGATAACATGTGAGCATGGGAGTCACATCTTGGTGTGAGGAAGTGTATGTGTCTACTACTCTTTGATTGACAAGTGTTGTCGTTTTTCACACATGCTGCCCTTTTACTTTATTGCCTTTGAGTGGTGGTCGTTTTCAGGGGTGTTCACGAGCGGGTTAATTGGTATCAGTGATGATCCCTGAAAATCAAATCGATTATATTGATTTTCCATTTCTATGAATCGAAACTAGTATTGATGGTCATGATGTCCAAAGTTTTAATCGATTGAGTTATTGGTCGGTTGTCGATTAAAATCGACATTGGCAATAGAGATATGGGACGAAAGGACAATGATCAAGGGGTGACAAATTTATATCTATACTGGTTAACCGGCGGTTTTTCATCAAGAAAATTGAAAGTTAAACCAAATCTTTTAAGTTTTGAAAAAGTTATATATGAAACACACTAATTGATCACGGTTTGGTTACCTTCAGGATTAGTTTTTTGATTTTTGGTTATATTCAAACATTCCTAATTTTCCTTTTAGGATGAAAACATCAGTGTTATAAGAAATTGTTAGATACTAATTAGTCTGAGAGATTTTTCTAACAACTAATCAAGAATTAATCGAACAAGTTGAAAATTTTTAAAAATGTTAGATACTCTTATTTATATTTTTGAAAGTGTTTAGTTCATCTGATCGAGTCAAAAACATCAAATCTCTAGAACTCAAAACATTTTGCTCTCTAACTATTTCTTTTCCTCCTTTCTTTTCTATTTTTACGGAGAGTGGATATGGGATGTATTAGAATATGCATGTGGGTTCCGAGAATACAAAAAAAGCTACCAACCACCTGAATCAACCATAAAACATTCGGTTATATCCAAATCTTAGGACAAAACAAGCGCATAAGTTAGTGGCTTGTGCTTATATATTGTTACAACTACCTTATACTAATACTAATACTAACACTAATATTATTTTCAAAAAAAATACTAATATTTTTATTGAATTTTTGTTTCTTTACCAAAGTATACTATAAGAGTAATATTATTTTTTGGAATGGGTCGATTGTAGACTCTTTCTTCAATGCATATTCTTGTGCGAAGTTTAATCAGATAGTGAAATCCAAATAAGAGCATCTCCAATGATATGTTATATTTAACATAAAATTTATATTATATGCTATTTTTTAACATCCATGTGTTATTTCATTCAAACTACTTATGTTATAAGATATTTGCTGTACGTCATTTTAATATTTTAATAATAAACAAATGAAATAAATTGTTATATTGTATCATTATAATTGTTGGGTCGGGGCCTCTTCATGCTCCCAGATCCCAGACCGAATGCTTCGCCCCTGAACCATGACTCGCTGACAAGAGCTTTGTCGAAAAATGTGTCGTGCCATGCCCCATTCAGCGGGGTCTTTTTGCACTCCCAGGCCCTAAACTCACTAACCAGTTAGCAAGATCAACATATGGGCTAATCTTAGTGGGTCTTCATTCAATTCAAGGCATATCCAACAATGTTTTGAAAGATGTTGCACTAGTGTAGGATCAATGACCATGAACTTGTCAAAACACAAGGCTCTGTTGAATCTAGTACTTTGGTCCAATGTTGATGACATGATGTCATTGAAACAGGTAACGTACCCGAATATGATGAACTTCTTCGAGAGTCTTGGGATCGAAATGGAGGAATCGGACATGTCATTCTCGGTGAGCTTAGAAGGCGGTTCAGGATGCGAATGGGGAAGCAGAAATGGGCTGTCAAGTCTCTTTGCGCAGAAGAAGAACACGCTAAGTCCATATTTTTGGAAGATGATTAGAGAGATCGTCAAGTTTAAGGAAGATGTCCTCAGGTTAAGTCAACTCAACCTGTCTCTATACTTCAATCTCCTCTCTATTGGGTTTGAACTTGTGTTCTTTACTTCTCTTTTGTGTGTTGTGTCGCAGCTACCTTGAAATGCTTGACGATAATCCGGACATTGATCGTAATGAAACGTTGGGACATTTCGTTGAGTCTCGCGGTTACTCTGAGTTGTTTCAAAAGGCTTATCTTGTGAGTGTCCTCCGGACCATTTCATCAGATCACACCCTTAACTATATTTGATGTTGATAATGAAAATGACAACATTGTATTTGTGCATATGTAGGTTCCTATATGTGGTTCAATATGGTCATGCTCTTCGGAGGGAGTGAAGAGCTTCTCAGCTTTCTCAGTCCTTTCATTTTGTCGCAACCATCACCTACTTCAAGTAAGAATCTAGTTCTAATTCTCATACTCGGGGTTAGGCTATGGACCAAGTTGGGGCGGGTTACATTAATTATTAGACTTAACTCAAAATGAGCGGGTTAAAGATATGAGGGCTCATTACCCAACCCAGTTGAGACGGGTTTTAACGGGTTGGGAGCGGGTTTACCCAACCCGACCTGCCATATTTTGGGCATTTAGATGCTCAAGTCCAGTTATCAGTGCAAAAAAGAGTTTATATATACCCTTTTCAGTAAACAAAGTACACAATTACTAATAGTAGAAAGTAGATACACAGCTATTTTTTTTGCAATGATCCCTTACTGATAAAAAGAGAACCCTTATTACATATTTCTTCCTTGTAATTTCAATAAAATTCCTTTTTGTGGAATCATTAGAAACTTGATATGCTCACTAAACTTTCTGATTTTCTATGCAGCTCTTTGGAAGGCCACAATGGCTGACTGTCAAGAACCGCTCACACACCTATGTCAACAAGGTTCTAATTCATAACACTTGCATAACACTCACACACCATCTCCAAGTAATTTGTCTTGAGGTTTACTTAACTGAATAGAGAACAATCAGGTCCGGGAAGAGCTAGAGAGCAGAGGCTGCCAAATCCGAACAGGATGTGAAGTGAAGTCTGTAACAACAACAGATGAAGGTTGCATTGTGTCATGTGGAGATGGCTCCGAGGACAAGTACAGTGCCTGTGTAATGGCCGTCCATGCCCCGGAAGCTGTGAAAATATTGGGAACTCAAGCAACCTCTGATGAAATCAGAGTCTTGGGCGCTTTCCAATACGTCTACAGGTAATGACACTCGAATCTTTCTCGTTCTTTACCATCTTCTCGACGTTATTGCATCCAAACGCTGGTGAAATCGTCGTTGCAGCGATGTGTACCTCCACCGCGACAAGAAACTGATGCCTAAGAACCCAGCAGCATGGAGCGCGTGGAATTTTCTCGGAAGCAATGATAATAAAGTGTGCTTGACGTATTGGATCAATGTGCTTCAGAACATTGAAGAGCAAGGCTCTCCGATTCTGGTGACGCTGAATCCGCCTGATACGCCAGAGCATACGTTCCTCAAGTGGACAACGGGCCATCCCGTGCCCTCTGTTGGTGCGACGAAAGCTTCACTCGAGCTAGGTTCCATCCAAGGGAAGAGAGGAGTCTGGTTTTGTGGAGCATACCAAGGTTATATTGCCAAATACTGTCTTGTCTGAATTTTTCTTAGTAACTCATCTGAATTTCCTATGTTTGGATTGTTTCAGGATATGGGTTCCATGAGGATGGACTAAAGGTATATATCAGCACCTATTGTATAAAGAAGAGAATATGGCAAAAAAATGCTCTATACAAGCACTTTTGCAAGAGGGTGTTATGTCGGTAAACTTTGCATTTATGTGCAAAATGTTTGTTTATTTACAAATATGGATAAATTACATTTTGCATACAAATTCAAAGTTCGCATCGCATTTTTATCACTATCAAAGTACACAACACCTTCTTTCAAGAGTATCTTTGTGTAGAGTACTTTTTTTGCCATTTTCCCTATAAAGAATGTGATATGTAGAGTACCTTTACTGTATTTGCTGCTTATAGTCCATCTGCAGGCTGGCATGGCTGCTGCAAACAGCATACTGGGAAAATGCAATAAGGTTCTGAGTAACCCTAAACACATGGTTCCTTCCTGGACAGAGACGGGGGCGCGACTCTTCGTTACAAGTTTTCTCAGAAACTTCATCTCCACTGGAACCATAATGTTAGTTCTTGATCTTCTACCAGAAATCACCATTCTGCTTATTTTGTATCTTTTCTTGACTCTTTTCGGTTTGGGGTTCATGTCAGATTGTTGGAGGAGGGAGGCACAGTTTTTAGATTCGAGGGTTCAAGAAAGAAATGCTTCCTGAAATCTGAACTCAGAATTCACAGTCCCAATTTTTACTGGAAGGTGAATCTTGGTACAGACAGTCACATCAGGATTTACTGCTTCATTGCTGACGCGCTTGGGTTTACATAACAGGTGATGACACAGGCTGATCTAGGCATTGCAGACGCATATGTGAATGGAGACTTCTCTTTCGTCGATAAAGACGAAGGCCTTCTGAATTTTTTCCTGGTAAGAAAGATTGTAGTATCAGTTGGCGTTGCACTTCAACATTTGCTCAACTGTTTTGTTTTGCAGATTCTCATTGCCAATAGAGATTTGGATTCTTCTGCTTCGAAACTGAACAAGAAGAGGTATTTCACGAATCAAGAACTTACTGATATTGCTGCAACTCCTCATATATGTTGTTACAGTGAATCTCTGGTGTGTTTAGGGGATGGTGGACTCCAATGCTGTTCACGGCCGCTATATCATCTGCAAAATACTTCCTCCAGCATGTTTCGAGGCAAAACACACTCACTCAGGCTCGAAGGAACATCTCCCGCCATTATGACTTGGTATGTTATATCTGCTGAACTCAGTGAAAAAAAACATGGATACCATAACAACCCGTATTCTACATGTTCATTTCAACCAAATGTACTATAAATTGTTTGGCTCGTGTTTGTAGAGTAATGAGCTCTTCGCTCTATTCCTGGATGAGACTATGACATACTCATGCGCCATATTTAAGGTCGGCAACATACCTTATTATGATAAATTTACTTCAAAGGCGCGAGTAACCGCAACCTGTCGATTCTACGATGTACCTTTGATGTCCATTTGTGTTGAATTGTGTTTTCAGGGAGAGTGTGAAGACCTCAAAGCTGCACAAATGAGAAAAATCTCTCTTCTCATCAAAAAAGTGAGTCTTCTGAAGATTCTCTTTCAGATTTCATTGTTTTGATTCGATTTCTTGCCAATGCAGGCAAGAATCGAAAAGAATCATGAAGTTCTCGAGATTGGGTGCGGTTGGGGAAGCTTGGCCATAGAAGTTGTGAAAAGAACTGGCTGCAAGTACACAGGCATCACATTATCGAAGGAGCAGCTCAAGTTAGCAGAAATTAGAGTGAAGGAAGCTGGCCTTCAGGTACTATCTTGATCTTTATCTGCACTTCGACTCGTAACCAACTCAAATCCATGATCAATGTTTCTTGATCTCATTACTTCAATAAACTTGCTCATCAGGACAATATCAGGTTTCTCCTATGTGACTATCGCCAGCTGCCCAAAACCTACAAATACGACAGAATCATATCCTGGTTAGTTCACCAAATCTACTGCTAAAATGAAAAAAAGATGTGAATGAGAAATTAAACCGTGATGTTTGATTGTTCTTGGACAGTGAGATGATAGAAGCCGTAGGTCATGAGTACATGGAGGAGTTCTTCGGCTGCTGCGAATCAGTACTGGCTCAGGATGGACTTCTTGTTCTCCAAGTAATGGCTCTGCAATATTGGTACTCTCACTCAAGTCTACAACATGTTTATAATGTGTTTCTTGATTTTCCATCTCTCAGTTCATATCCATACCAGATGAGCGATACGATGAGTACAGGAGGAGTTCAGATTTCATAAAGGAATACATATTCCCAGGAGGGTGCTTACCTTCTTTAAGCAGAATAACATCTGCCATGGCTGCTTCGTCGCGCCTATGGTAAGTTCCATCACTCTTGCTCGATGCCAACGCTTGTTTTGTTCATCAAGAACTGACACGAGGCCTGTGTAAGCGCAGCGTTGAGCATGTCGAGAACATAGGGATTCATTACTACCAGACGCTGAGATACTGGAGAAAGAGTTTCATGGAAAAACAAAGGTAAATCAAGAAAATGAAGCCTAGCTAGTGCATTTTATTTTTGCAGTTATATTTTATGTTGAAGTGGGATTTTTTTGTTACTGCAGCAAAATTTTGGGTTTGGGATTCGACGAGAAGTTCATAAGGACGTGGGAGTATTATTTTGATTATTGTGCAGCCGGGTTTAAGTCGTATACTCTTGGAAACTATCAGGTTATTCGTTAATTCGAGTACGAAAAATTATGTTTATCATAACTTGTTATGTTGTTTGTTACATGATCATGTGCTGGTTCCAGGTTGTGTTCTCGCGACCGGGGAATTCTGCTGCGTTCGGAGAGATCCATACAAGGGTCTGCCATCTGCACGCTGAAGGTTGAAGACAAGTTAAGTCACAATTGGTGCAGTACAGTTAGAGCTGCAGAATATTATAGTGGCAAAATGGTAATTGAGGAGATTGATTGTGCAAATGTGCAACATTTACTTGTTTGTTATATGGTGGTTATTGTAACATTTTCATTTTTCATGTTTAGAGAGAGTTTTAATTTCAAGGTATTGAATGGAAAACTATTTTTTGTTGCAGATATGGAATGGTAAGTTATTTTTTGTTGGAGGTTTATGATCAATGTGTAGCTTCTGTTTTTGGAATATAATATTAAACTTTATCATGATTTGTGTAAATCTAAGTTCTAAAAAATGTTAAGCACTATTCGATCAGATATAACCTCTAAAGACTAATTGAATTAATCAGAGATGTGAACCAGTTCAATTCATATTTTGCAAAACTATTATTTATGTTGCACTCAAGTTAATCAAAACGAATCAAAATAAAATACATAATTACTAAGAACAATGCTCTAAAAATCTCTGACAATTCAAATTAATCTTGTATTATTACTGGATTTATCTCCGACTATCCACCACCCGACTTAACAAGACAAAAAAATAAAGATGCACCTATGCGAGAAACTTTAACTAAAAGCCAAAAATCCAACTCTTAAAAAGTTAAAATGCAAGCAACATAATGATCCTCTCAAGTCTTTAAGCAAGCAACGAAACCTAAAACCAGAACAATCAATCAAGCACATTCAAGAAAAAGAACCAACAGATCCTTCAAATTTTGTTTCTCAATGCCCACTTGTGAAGGTTTTTCATGTGGAGGACAAAACAATCATTTGGAAAGTAATGGATTCACATCATCAACTTTAACTTTACACCCATCATCCTCGAGGCTTATTGCTTTGCATTTGCTGCAGAAGCTTCGACGAGCATTCAATCACTGCATCTTTTTACACGAGTGAAAGCCAGCCAGCCAAACTCAAAATACCATCACAACAGCATAAGGGAGAAGATTAATCATAACCACACACAATACATTGGTGAATTATGAATGTTCATGATGAAGTTTAATTCAATCCATGTTTTTTCCACAAATTCATAGCAGAAGTGAAACAGATAAATCATTACCGTGCATCACCAAGGTTACATAGTGTGTGTGTGTCTATACCACTTGAAAGATTTTAGCAAAGTCAATGTCATAATTCATTATCAATATATAAATCATCTCAAACAATTCATTACTAAAAAAATGACAAACAGTTGCCAATATCTTCAAAATCAACAATATGTTACCAAAACAAAGCATATCGAGGAAAATGTCTGTTCTTTTCCCTCAGTAGATGCACGGTTTTCTTTTCTTCTTTTAAGAAAACGGCAATGTAATAGAGTGGTAAACGCTACAATGACAAAGGTTAGTAGTAACTTACGGTTGGATAGTCATACTATGGTATCAGTGATGTCTAGCCTATTTTCAGTAACTTGTCTAACTATGTGCTAAACTATATGTATAGTCCAACTAAGACAGTGTGTCTGAAACTAAACTTCATGTCTACCCCAAAACTACTCACAAAACGCTTGCAATGAGATTATGAAGCAAGAAACATCTAATCTCTTACTTAACATACCCGATATATCCAGGAAACTGCAACTTTGTTGGAACGGCCCGACTGAAATGAACTCATGAAACATCTTTTCATGCTGAACACGCCTATCTTGAATAAGCCCCCACTACAAGCCTGTGTTCAGCCATGAACGGGAATTTTTCACTCCGCTTCGAGCTTGAGCATCTCTCCTCCTGTACAACACAAGGCCAAATACAGGGGGGAGTGATTATGGCATCATCAAAGTGTCTACTACCGTTACGTTTATCGCTAGCCATAGGAAGTGACCAAATCAAGTGTCATAAAGCTCCTCTGCTAAGTCTTCTCTACATTTTGTATCCTTACTTATCAAATCAAGCATGAGTATGTCATTACTATATATAACGCAAAAAAAGCAAAGGAAACATAAAAGACGGGTCGAAAACGTAACCCGTGTCCAAGCAATAAAATCAACATAATTAAAATTTAAGCGAAATACTATAGTTTAACACTAAGCAGAGAAAACAAGGTTCAAGCTCAGCTAGTAGATAACTATAGGCACACAAGATTTAAACTTAAAGCAGCACCAAGATGAAATACTAAATAAGTGGGGCGTCTAGTAGCCTTTGAAATAACAACTTATTGGAGACTACCAAAATAGATACTGTAAATACTGGGATTCAAGCAATCCAACCAGTCCAAGAGCATTACTCGCCTGCAGCTCATAACAAGAGAGCGCACTGATTTTATGACCAAGAAAGAGGTATCATATTATCCAAGTCATCAAGATCACTGCTAGCGTGCTCGTCAGGTCTGAGCACCACCATACCCGCCACCATAGCCAACCTGCGCACCAATTCCCGGAGTCCCATAATTTCCAGACGCTTGTGATGGATCGGATCTCCAAGCAACATTTCCATACCCCTGATTTCCGTTTGCATCGCCGTATCCACCCTGTAGGTCACCCCCACCCTGACTGCCGCTGTTGCCAGATTGTCCTCCAATAGCACCATACCCATAACCCTGATTCCCATACACAGCAGCTCCACTCGGTGCTTGACCTTCGGGTGCTGAACCTGAACCACCACTACTGGCATTTGAAGCACCCCAAGGACCAGCATTCCCATACCCCATCGCTCCATATCCAGCAGGAGCTTGAGTTCCCCATGAACCTCTCGGAGCACCTGGATGACCAGCACCATAACCAGCATTAGCAATGTTAGAGTTCCCATACGCCATACCAGCAGGGCCACCATACCCAACATTTGTACTACCATAACTTCCATACCCCCCATAACCAATGCCATTACTTGCGGGTCCATACCCATAACCAGGAGCGCTATACCCTGAAAAAGCGCCGCTAGCATTTTGGGGCTGCACATACCTGCTGGAATCCATTCGATTATCATATAAATTCGGGTTGCCGCCAGAAGCACCATAACCCTGATAAGCACCAGCCCCGCCCCCATTGCCATCACCTCCCCTGCTACCCCCGCCGGGATTGGCATCTTTAGGAAGAGCTCGCTTCACTTCTACTTGCTTACCATCCAGGTCATGAAAGGTTTTATGCAAGACCCTATCAACTGCATCTTCAGCATCAAACGTAATGAAGCCAAATCCGCGAGGACGGTTTGTATTTTGGTCATACATCACTACAACATCAGTAACTTGCCCGTAATTTTCAAAATACTCCCGAAATCCTTCTTCGGTCACAGTGGGAGGCAATCCGCCTACAAAAATTTTCTTCGTCCTAGCATTGCCACCAGCTGCGGTGTTCCTAGAATTAGTATTGTTCCCCGACCTACCAGAGGTCTGCTGCTCTTCTCTTGATAATGCCCTCTTAGCATCAACCTGAAAAACAAAAACAAATATTTATACTGCAGAAGTAAAAAAAACATAGGAAAGCAACTAGATCACATCAAATCACACATAGCACCCATAGAAATAACTTAAGCAAAACTAAAGGCAGTCAAATTGATGGCTAAATCAAGTCATAATGTCACCAATGATGTGAGAAAGCAAAAGGGTTGTCAGATATGAACTAATTGGCAGCTCCTGAACAAGATCATATAGCCACAGAAGGAGAGAAAAAAAATAGAACTGCAATGGAAGACACTACCTTAGCCTCATGGTTTCAGTCATCTCTATCACAACCCCACTAAGAAACAAGGAACCAATAAGGTAGAAAGTCAAGTAACCTTACCCCAAGTTCAAAACTATAGAAACTCCCCAAAAGCTTAGCACAATGACCAAGATCAAAAAAACCCAGAAACCCAAAAGTGTCAATAAAAACGAAAAATCGCAGCTTGCAACCTCAATAACACATCATATACTGTAATTCAAAAACCCTTTTAACATAAAGAAAAGAGCTCACTGACCGTCCTGCCCTCGATGGTGTGCTTGGTCTCGAGAACGCGATCGAGCACCGAAGGATCAGCAAACACGACGAAACCGAAGCCTCTGGGACGGCCGGTGAGCTTGTCGCGCATCACGACGGTCTCCGCCAAATCGCCGTACTGGGCGAAGTACTCCTGTAGCGTTTCCTCCGTCGTCTCCCATGAAATCCCGCCGATGAAGAGCTTTCCTTGATCCGAATCCATGTCGTTCTCTGGGGATTGCGATTTCAAGGAAGAGAGGTTTCGCGGCACTGAGTTTCGGGAAAGAGAAGGAGAAGCAGAGAGAGGAATAGGTCAGAGACCGAGTTTTCGTGTCCGAGTGTCGAGAATGCGATTCGAGGCATTGTGGGTGGAAACTGGAAAGGTTCGGTGTTCGTTTTCGACGGTGTAGATTCGTTTCTGTCTGATGAACGGATGAGATGCGATATGGGCTGTGTGAAAGGACACAATTGGACATACTTTTGGAGTTTATTACAACCAGTGTTCTTAAAAAACATTAGTTATTACTCGGGTAAAGAATAGCTTTTGACAGTGATCGAAAAATAAAAAGAGTTAAAAAATTAATCAAGAATCATAGACGATTAAGTCCAGATTTATCAAAAAGTAATGAGACAAATTAAAGATTTTGAGAACACTAATTATAATCAAATTGTTTTATGGGAAATTTCATAAAACCTACTTTAAATTTTACTAGAGTGGATAAAACTTATTTAGGGGTAGAAAAAAGAATAGAAAATTGTGAATTTGAGTTGGGTCAATTTTCACGTAAGTTAGACCGCGAAAGTTTATCGATTCACAATTTCGTTATATTTACTCTTGTTTTTCTACTTTAATAAATGGCATACACCAATGTAAGAATAGTAACGGGATGAATTCAAGAGAGAATTAGTAATTTTCATCAACTAATTCGTCGAATCATGATATCAGATATTTGTCTAGTTTGAATGATTGTCTCTCTTAAGAATGGAAGGCAATAGGACAAATTCATGACATATTTAATGGTTTTTATCTCTTAGCTTGTCTAATCGAAATATCAGTTATCCGTTTGACTCGAATGATTTTTTCTCTTTTAAGAGTTGCTAGGGATGGTAATGGGGCAAATTGGAGATGAAAGATAACGGGACAAATTTAAAATTTTCCATCCCCTAACCTGTCGGATGTGAATACCAAATATTCATCTTGTTTGAAGGATTTTGTCTCTTATGAATGGCGATGAAACAAATTTGAGATGAATTTATTGATATGTCCCTGATTCCATCTGATTAGAAATGCTTGTTTTCTTTGAATTCGAAAATTTTTGTCATCATCATCACTATGCCATGAAGAAAAGAGGACAATAAGTTTAGGGTTGCTAACAGTTCGATTTAAAATATATCGACTTTTTATTCAATTCGATTTGTTATAAACCGAATTCATGAGATTTCGAATTCTAGACAATTTTGACTTATAGATTTTCGGCTAGATTCTTTTCGAACCGATTTTCATGAATTTATCACATTTTGGGCCGATTTGACTTGGTTTTTGTCATCCCAATAAAATCGATGATTTAAAATGAATCACGTGTCCAAATTGATCGATTTTTTATCCGTTCAATTTTTATCGATTCTCATTTTATAAACCAAAACCGATCGATGGAGTTTCAGTTCGGTTCGATTTTGAACCGAACGGTCCGAACCAATTTGGTTCTTTTCTGTTCGGCTATTGTTCAGCACCCTAAAATAAGCTAAAGACTGGTGCCTGAAATCCTGTTTCTAAAAATTGACCTGTTGAAACCAATTATACACATACATCACAATGTGTGTTGAAAATCATGAAAAAGCTCAAGTGTGCTGAGCATATGCATTATTCTATATTACAACCCATGCAGCAAGATTGCCATTGTTCTTATTTGCCATCAAAGCCAGGAAGATGCTTGAATTTCAAATCTTGCTCATAAAAAAAAAGTCACCACAGACCTGAGTGTACACATTGCTCTAATATCATCAGAAGCTGTATTGACCCATATCTGTACATTTGCTGCAAAAACCATCGAGTCGGGTTTGAATAGAATATGGCACATCGACTTGTTCAAAAATGGTTCCCCATTAGTTTGTGTATAACACTATTTACATTATGGTACATGGGCAAGCATCCGATTCCTCGTCATCACTGTCGCTCACATCACTGCAACACACAAACAGGACACATCTGATAAGAGACATAACAATGTTGTCCTCGAAATATAATATTGCCAAGAAAGTAACTTTTAAACAAATTCCACCATATCGAGTTTTTCAGTTTTGAATGTATTGCATATACACGTGGGTTGAGGAATGCAAGAACAAATAGTTTCCTAATGTTTTTCAATACTGCTTTGTTTGCAAGAGTTCATGACAACAGCAAAAAATAGCCCATCTTGCATGAAATCGCCAAGAATATGATGGAAAGTGGGCACTTAAATTGGAGCAACCAACTTCTATCGTACAGCTAAAGTTAGAATGAGAGATCACTTTATTAAAAATTCTATTTTCTAGATAAGCATTGATCGGCAGGTCATCGTTCTAAGAAAACACTAAGCAAGTCAGGCAGATAGGGACTCTGGGGACTGATCGGGGATTTTTAGAAACACTGCTGCAGGTAGTGTAGATAACAATCCGGCAGGGTTAAGTGTTATGTATAGCCAATACAGAACACTCCAAATACGGATATTTGACTTTTATCACCATTACTAAGAACCCGAAACTGCCCCCAAACAACTAAAAACATACTTGTATTGTTGTGAATGGAGATGGTCTTAAACTGATTTCCATCTCAACTTCTGAAGCACTTAGTCGCACAATAGCAATAACAATCAAAGGTGAGCTCAGCTCCGAATGGATTGCCTAAGCTACATAATTAGTATGGCCTAAAAGAAGTCTTAAACTGAAGACTCACAGCTCTACATAGACCAAATAACAAAGAAGACATAAACCAACCAACTAAGATCTTGAAGTTTGATCGAAACAATACAGAGATATAAGATGGTAATGAATAATGATAATGCTACAAGACCAACTCAACTAAAAACACAAGATGATGGTTGAATGATCAATCAACTACCTAAATCTTGCAAGCTGAAGTAGAATGATAATGTTATGACTATAGGCATCCTTTCACATACTCTGGTTTTGTAGCTTTTCTCTGGAATTTTCTAACAAAATACCGCATAACTAAAGCTTGCAATCATTTGGATGAAAGAACACTAATTGGAAACAAACACCAAAATCCTTACATCAACAAGATATAATATAATCATAAATCAATTACCTTGGTTGATATTCTAACACCTCCGCGAGCTTATTCCCATTTGTGTCATTCCACTGCACTTTTTGCCGAACCCTTTTCGGGCTCTTGGACATTCCACCTCTCCTAGGTGGCAACAAAGAGCTTGACTCACTATCCTCCTCCACATTAACTTGATCTTCAATCTGTATGCATTCTTTAGCATCTAGAGACTGTTCTACATGCCCATTACTCTCCTTCACAACCATAGCCATTGGCCAAGCACACTATCCAGAGAACCCAAAACACAGTATCAAGTACAAACCTACCAACTGTGAATAACTGACAGTGACCAACCCAAATTCACAGACTTGCCCAATTCATCATCAAAAACCCAAATCCCCAAATGGGATTGAGCCCAGAAATCTCCAAACCCTAACCCACAAAACCCACCAAAGGTTTCGATCAAAGATTGAACCTTTCCCCAGAAATTTTCCGACCCACCAACGAAATCCACGGTCGTTTTCGAATTCGACCGGGATCGGAAATCTGGATCGCCGGTTACGGCTTACCGACGAACCACCAAGAGGATGATAAGAAACTGAACAACTGTCGGAGACCCAGAAAAGAACAGGGACAAAGCAGGGCTCAGATTCCCGAGAAAGTGACGGAAAACACAGTTAAAAAGAGTAAATTAAGGCAAGCAAGAGAAGTAGGAAATGAGAATTTGGGAGTGAAATCGATGAAATTACAATGAAGAAGAGAGACAGAGAGCCAGCTGTAGACAAATAGGACCTACCTGCTACTTGTTCTCAAATGTCTGTACAATTTGCTCCTTCAAGTGGTTGTGGGATTTTGACTTCCTATCCAATATCATTTCTTTCTCATTTGACCCTACAAGCTGGTTTTGTGATTTCATCCTACTTTAATCAGATCGAAGATGGAAAATATTATTAATATAAATTATTTTATTTCTCTAACAATATTAAGACATTAAGAAGGATTATAGTTAATCCAACATTATATGGTTCTAATTAAATTGAAGGATGTCAATTTGTAATGTGATAATCGACAGTTAATCGATACATTAACACTTTACATCTTTATGAAAATAATAATGAGATACATTTTTGGCATATTTTGTGATCTTGCCCCGTGATGTGATCAGGTCTCTTCAAGTTAAGACATTTTGACATCCTTAAAAATGATTGATTATTTAACTTAACTATTTTACTATTTGACTTCATATAAATTTTATCTAAAATTAAATTAAAAGACGTGTATTTCAGACTGCATAGGTTGATTGAATTGAAATATAAAATTAACCACTTTATTTGAATTATACAATATGTTATTAGTTTATAAAAGACAGATTTACGATAGCATAGTTGGAACTTGCATGGCTCTATTTATAATATTATCCATTATTATCTTACTTCCAATGTGGGGTTTATTATTAGTAGTTGCACGTTTGAAGATAACGTATCATTGGAAAATAAGCATTATTCATGTACAAATTACCAAATTCATGACCATTTGTTTTTTTATTGATACTTTAAAGTTTCAACTATTGGAAATGATGGACGGTTCTTTGGTGTTTTTTGTTATTTTTACGGCAAGTTTCGGTTTGGTCATCATGTCTCGAAATTAACGTCTACAAAAAAACACTAGGATGGCAATGAATCGGATTCAGTGTGAATTAACATGCTTGTGGAACAAGTTAAAAGGCAAAGTTGATAGAGAGAGATGAGCAGGTAGTTGCTTAAAAAGTTTCTAACCATCATTGCAACATTGGGCTTAGATTTTACTCAAAGTTGAGGCTCTTTAATATGCATGCTATTCACTATTGTTTCTCACTCCAACACAACAACAAAGAGAATCTATCTACGCTTTTCGAGAAGATGGCTTGCTTTCAGAGGGCATCTCCGGCGCTTAAGGAGATCTTGCTCAAGCTATACAGGTATGCAAACTACCCTTCCAAGCTCGGGAAAGTCTAGGTTTGTCTCTAACATATAACATGTAGGACAAGTCAAGTGTACTAGTATAACATGATTTATGCAACTTTTAAGTCAATTAAGGAGTGCATAGAAAAGATTTGTTACATATGATTTGAATTGATTATGGTGCACGAAAAGACCCCAACTCAATGATATGATATGTTTGGATTTTGACGGATTCGGTTTTGAGTTTAACATTGGGTTTCCCGTCAAATTAAGTTTTCTAATCAGTATTTGAGTACAGTAGTGTAGTAATTACATAATTGTAACCTACCAAATTACGTCGTGATTGTATACCATTTTTCTCTCTGATAAAAATACGTCGTGGTTTCTACCACTTTTTGTGATTTCTACACATATTTTTCTTTATATATTAAGAGTCACAACTAATCATATTCTCATATGATTTATTTAAGAGTAATTTTATATCGTCGTCGTGACTTGAACTCTGTGAGTGTACAAAACTGAATCTTCATATGAGATAGTGCTTGTCTTTATCAATCAAACTAGTGTGACAATCAAGATCGTTACATGGCAGTGCTGAAAGGGGTATGGAGATTGATCTTCACTTGTACGAATTTGGAGCCGTTGAGTACCATGTTCAGGTGAGCCTTCACTTGGTAGTATCATAAAGTTATCAAGATCTTGATATCAAGAACCGTATTTACTTCCTCATGCTTAACAGTCTTCTACATCGGATGCGCCTCACACATACTTGTCGATATCGACCCCATTACTGTCCCAAGCAATGCTGCACTCACAAGGGCTCTCAGAGTACACTATACACATGATCAAGAGGATATGCCCTCATGCAGTAGAAATTCTTGACCCTCCTAAACAAGGATATCAACTTACTCTAAGGCTTAACCTCTCCAAGATTCCGCGTCGCAAAGGTTTGTAAATTCTTCACGCTAACTCAAATACCAGCAAGAATTTGATTCATACTATACTGTGTATATGAACTTACTTGTGTACTTCTTGGTGAGAATTGATTCTCCCCTGGTTATGATCTTAGCAAACTTGTTTTGTGCAGACTCTGTGAAGGTGATTACAGAGATTTCCACAGTTCAAGCAGTGATACTGAGTTGTCAGCTGAAGGAGATGCTGAAGAATCTGAACTCATCAGGCATGCCTCAAGGAATGTACAGACCAATCAAACTTGTATATAACCCGAGAGAGCCCTTCTTTGTCATCAGACAGGTAATAATCAATCCTCAAAGTTTACAATACTATGTTCTATGCTGAAATAGATCATATGAAAATTCTCATGTTCTTGTCAAAGGCAAAGAAGATCACTGCAGTGTTCCCAATGCGTTTCAAAGACGAATCGGATGTCATCATTGCAACAGCCTTCTTTCAGGTATGTTACTGATAATGAAATGCCAAGGAATATTTTGAGAGGGCTTTTTTAATAATTTAAATGTGAACCTCTCTGAAACCCAATTGCTTAGTATTATGTTGGATGTGCATTGAATTAAATCATGACTAATAAAATGAATCAGTGCGATAGTCTGATAACTGATCAACGAGTCAATGTTCATGAGCAAAGCTCCTAGTATGGAGCTCGGGGCTTGAAGGCCCACGGCCCAATGGTATGTTATGTTTGTTGAAATAATTGGTCAAGACAAAATCAGCTCAACGGTATCGAATATTTGTCGAAAGACTTGTCACAATAAACTGTTTGACAAAGTTGGAGTTTACCATTAGGCGTTTGGGCATAAACTTTTCTTGTCTTATCAGGTTTTCTATTTTCTTTTTCAATTTGAAAAATTACGCCAATACAACTTAGCATGAACAACTTAACTTAATATATATCGTTTCATCTAATAAGATTCATCTCCTCTGCAACTCTATACGTAATTCACACATTGTTAATAAATTACATACATTCTTAGTGTTTTTGTTTGTAGCTTGTTTATCTTCTGCACAGTTCTTTCTCTTTATAACACATTTATTTGATTAGCAGGAACTCATGGATGTAGGAAGTTCTAAAGAATGGGCCAAAGCACCTCCATGCACATGGTCACCAATTCCTCCTCCAGAATTGAGAGGAGAGCTTCTCCAAGACTTGAGCACCAATGGCGGATTCGTGTCGTTTGGTATTGATCGCTCACCTTTTTCTTATCAGCCGTAACTGCATGTGTAAGAATTGAAACCAGTGATCTTATACTTATTACATATTGACTTACACGAGCCTTCCACAGATATTTCTTCGCGCCATATTGAAGGGAAAAGACTAGACAAGACAGTATGGAGCCTATTGAACTTCTACGCCTTTGTCAAATACCATGTTAAGGTAATATCCCAATCCAAGGTTGCTATTTTTGTTGTGAATCTCACAAACTTTCTCTTCTTGGGGCTGGGACATTGGTGAAAGCAGTGCACCAGAGGTTTCATACAGAGAAGTATGAGAAAGCGCCTGGAGGGTTTGGTTGAGGTACTCCCTTGTTACTTCTTTGCTCTTGGATCAACCATTTCTTGAACTGTATGTGACTTGCAGGTCCTCCACAAAGAAAGAGTTGAAGAAGGTGAACATGTTAAAAGAGTTCAAGGTATGTCACTGTCCTGGTCATTTTCTATTATAACTAGAAAGATTGAATGCAGAAATAAACAAAATAACCAAGCATCAAGAATTATTTAGTTTCAGCTGGTAATGTAATAAGAGAAACAGTGCTCTGAAAACAATACTTTAGTCGAGTGGAGTGGAGAGTTTCATTTGGGAAATAATCAAGAATTAGTGAGAGATTAATTGAAAACTAATTGAATGAAAAAGTTAGTAGAAGATTAATTAGACAAGTCACAAATTTTTATAATTTGGAAAAAGAGAGAGAAGGGCTAAGTAAATAACTATGTTTCATAATTAGTGTCAAACACTTATCAGAAAAAGAAATATAAAACCTTATCAGATCACCATAATCAAGTATCAGATACCATTGGGCCGGAAGCCTCTTCGCGCTCTCGAACCTAGACTGGGAGCTTTGTCCCTAGACCTTGACTCGCTGATCGTTGAGACCACATACTTTCTTTAATGGGTTAATAATCGACTTAAGGGTATATCCAACATTTTCGTTTCATAATTAAAATTGTAAATTGTAAAATATTATGATAGTCAAAAGAATAGTTATTAACCCATCTCTTGTCCAAAAAATTCATCATTCAGCTGAATCAAATGCAAATATAAGATGTGGGTACACAAGAACAATGGTGAGGCTATCAGCACCACAGATCGTCAAGCAAAGATATGGAGAATTGACCCGAAAGATTAAGAGGATACATTTTCCTATCAAAATCCATGGATTCCAACGTTTTCGTCGTCGATGGTTAAGAATCCCAAACATCTCTAAAGCAATGAACTATTATACCAAGCTAGAGTGACTTGTATCCATGATTCTATACTTATTAGTATCGCTTGTTGCAGTTACTGACATTTTGGCACTTCTACTCTGTAATGTAATGGAAAATAGAACCTTCTAATATTCGGAATAAGGAAGAAATTTAGTTTTTATTAGTGGTCGTAAACACGGTGATATATATCCCCAATAAAATTCGGTCCCACAACCTCTTATTTGGAAATGCGGGCATGAAACAGTTGATGTATATATTGGACATGTATTGAATCAAATTGTGAACTATTAGCATTAGTCTGTACAGACTATAGAGGCCCAATAATATATGTTTGTTGAAATATTTGTCTTAATAAATTGCTTGACAAAGATACAGGTCATAATATAACAGTCTTAACTTATTGTTTGAGAGTCAATTGGCTGTCCTGTTTAATTAGAAATGGTAGTATAATATATATTATACTAACTTCACTACCACCATATCAATAATTTAGTAATTGCATAATGTTTCGTCTCTAATAATATTTTCTTTATTTTGATGTGGTCGATACATTAATAAAATCAACATAAATTCTTGGTAATTTTTGTTTATTGTTTTACATTAATTGTTTGTTTATCTTTTTAATTGCTCTGAAAAGATAGTGACATTTTAATTAGAAAATAATCACAATTCGAGAAGCAACTAGTATATGCATATTACAAGGAAAAAGACAAAATCCCAAAGTGAAACATAAGCCACCAATATGTGTGGCTCTCAACCCTCTCCACTCTTCACCACAATATCATCATCTTCTCCAATAAATCAAGAAACCGATCAAAAAATTTCTCCTCCAATACAGGGAAGAAGCTCAATCTTGACTTTGCTCTGTGCTGAGAAAGCTCTTGCATGGCTGCTTCATTGCTCAATGGAGGTTTAGTGCCCTCCTTCTATGGAAGTTGGAACACTTCACCAATGCTTGGAGAAGGCTATCATGCCCTGGTTCAGTCTGTGCCCAGATATGTCCCCGTGGGCAAGCCCCACCGGTCGCCGCCGTGCATGAAGAACGTCAACGAAGGGAAGGGCATTTTTGCTCCGGCTGTTGTCGTCACCAGAAACATCATCGGCAAGAAGAGGTTCAACCAGCTCAGGGGCAAGGCCATTGCTCTCCACTCCCAAGTACTGCCATCTTATTTTCTCAGCGCTCTAAAAAAAGTTAGGCGCCAGTCAGGTGAAAAGGGTCTTGTAGAAATTATTGTTGTTGAAACTTGAACTCGGGTTTTTTGCAGGTGATAACGGAGTTCTGTAAGGCGATCGGGGCGGACCCGAAGCAGAGGCAAGGGCTGATCAGGCTGGCCAAGAAGAATGGAGAGTGGCTAGGGTTTCTTGCTTGAAGCCATTTGAATCTCCATTTCATTTCAAAGAACATATAATGTGTAATATAACTACTATCCCTTTTATCTGGGTTTTATTTGATATGAATGTGAATGTGGATATATGTCTGTCCCATGTTAGTGGTGGCAAAAATTTCAGAACCCAACAGAAATTTAGTGTCTACGAGCTAAACTCGTCTCAAACTCACCTCTTTGTTAAGAGAAGCAATAATCATATAACCCAACAAAGATCTAGTATTTCCAATCTAACACTTCGTTAGCTCTAATATTTTCACATTACCCTATTATATGATCACATAGATGATATAAATATGTTATGCAATAGTCAAATGTATGCTAAATAGAAATTAATCGAATTAACAACCTCAACAAAAAATAATAGATTATTCATTGGAAATTAATGAGACTAATCAATTTAATCAGAAATTCCAAATCATCTATAATTACACCCAATAATGTTAGTCAACCCCACATATTATTTTGGTTAGCACAAATTGGGGGTGCAAGTGCAACAGATAAATAAGAATAAAACTTATCCAAGAATTGTAACCATGCAAATCTTGAAAATGAATCAACAAGTGAAGCTGTTAAGATTTGGAACAAATGAATAAAACAAGGTCCTAACAGGTCAAAACAAAATGGTACCAATATTGAAAGCAATCTGATAACAAATCCACAAGGACAGTACTACTCTCAAATGTCTTAACAAAACAAAAGGCAAAATTCAAATATCAAAGATATAAGATATAAGATAGCAAGATATCTCAAACTATAGCATTAGCTGCACTTGCGATCCTAGGCCAGAGATCAGCACATTCCTTCCCAATAGGTCCGGTGATAGCAGAACCTGAAACAATTACCCCAAAACGATCAATAAAACTATACTAAGTAAAAACAAACAAATGTCATCACAAATAAACAGTTGATAGTTCAGTAATTGTTTTGGCAAACACAACCTACTCAACAAGAAATAGACATTCTATGAGATTTCAGTGAACACTACAAAAAATTCAAAAACTAAGTCCAAAAGAGATAGCTATACCTTTCATTTCACCCTTAGGATTCACAATCACACCAGCATTGTCTACAGAGAGAAACAAGTCGTGAATTAACCGTAAAAGGTAACAAAACAGGAAATACAAAAAGATGCAACCACATTTCCAATGAACAATGTTAGCTTAATTTAGAATAAAATGTATCATAAGAAATAATGATCATGTAGGGCCTAAATGGAACAGACATGAGCATGAAAAGCAATAGCACGCCTGTAACGATAGACACATTCAGTTTTCCAGACTTGTAACAGTACATCAACCATTAATAAATGGGTGGGCACTTGACTTATGCCTGGTATTATTCCTTAACTAAAACAACCATATTATCAGATAAAAGGTTTCCAAGCATTTCAAATTATAAACTAAAACTCTTTCAAGATCAAGACAAGTATAGTCGGTTATGGAAAATGCAAAAGAAACCACAACACATCCTACAAACTACATCACTATCAAACTAACATAGTATCTTCCAAATGTGAAGAAACAGGGATAACACATGCAAATCAAGCTACTACACTTCCATCTGAATGTGAATCAATGGGTTCAACACAGATGGAACAAGCTGGTCACAATATCTTTCAAATGTGAAGAAATAAAGGTAAAACAAATATAAATCAAGCTAAAACACATTTCCATCTGAATATGAATCACAGTTCTAAAATCAATAGATGCAACAAACATGAATACCCAGTTCAACACAGATACAATCAGTCTACAAAAACACTACATATAGTTACTGAATGTGAAGATTAGAAGTAAAAATCGAAACTTTACCCTCAAAGTACATGAAGACGCCGTCCTTTCGGCGCCAAGGCTTGCGCTGCCTGACGATAACAGCGGGCATGACCTTCTTCCTGAGCTCAGGCTTTCCCTTCTTGACCGTGGCCATGACCATGTCGCCGACGCAAGCAGAGGGAAGCCTGTTGAGACGTCCCTTGATTCCCTTGACGGAGATGATGTACAGATTCTTAGCTCCAGTGTTGTCGGCACAATTCACCGTCGCCGCCACCGGAAGACCCAGAGACATCCGGAACTTGTTTCCGGCCGACCCTCCACGCCCTGAACAAAATCAAAGAGCAAAATCGTGAGAAACATGGAAGAAGAAAATACCCTTTTGCTTGATTCGATCATAGATTTGAATCAGCCAAAAAAGGAGAGAGAGAGAGAGAGAGCTTGACCTCGCTTCGACATTTTCGTCTGCTGAAACAGAGACTGAAGGAGGAAGCTGTGGTTTTGGGGGCGATTTATACCTGGAAATGTGTACTCTAGGGTTTTTTTCATGGGCCGTTTCAGGGTTTTTGCTTGTCTCATAATGGGCCTGGCCCATTTTACATTTAGTCCAGGCCCGTGTAGTTTAACAAATGGCAACGGGGCGGGTTCCAGACGGATTTTGTGATTTTCAGTCCCCTTTTTTATTGGATCGGGATATCGGGTCTCATCAAGTACGGTGTATTTTGTCTCCTGTAAGGATGGAAACGGGTGAGTTTTTGGACAGATTAATATGATCTCACATTTCTGGTTCTCGCCCTAGTCAGACTTAAATTATTGATATAGTAAAAATGAGAACAAGAGCCCAGTCAAATTGATGGTTGAAGACAAATTGGGATGAATCGATTCACCAATTAATATTTTATAAATTTCGATTAATACCTCTTCGTTCAATTAGCGCCTAACATTTTTTTATAACACCACTGAGAAACAAGGACTTCAAGAAACATAAAAGAATCAACTACTCTTTAACATAAAATGTTGGCAACATAACATATAGGTTTTCACCATACAAGCAGGTGCAAGTTCAGTCACCAGCCACACATACAATAATAATTCACATTCACTCTTTAACTTACAAACCTATGATTAAACATGTAACTTCTGAAACACTTCAAATTTCTCAGACTCATCTGCACTAAACCTCACAAACTTTGCTTCCTCTGCAGTGTGCACTTCCACACAAGCATTTGAACTCATCAAAGCCAACACCATAGTCCTGCAAGAAAACAACCGTTATGAAAATTTATTCATAGTGGCACAAAAGTTCGTTTTCTACAAACCTAAGGACGATTCATAAGGTAAAATACACATACCCATGTCAACTCTTCCATTACATTGATCTTCCTGGTCGCAAAAAGCCCCAACTGCATGTTCAGTAAAAGATAAGTAATGGAAATTAGTTCAAATGTACCAGGAGGCGCTTCAAATCGCAGAAAGAGCAAAATGCAAGTTAAATACATGATAGTATCGCCGATCTGGGCTCTCTATATGTAGCATCAAAGCATTTTTGAGTTATTCGGATTCATGGTGAAAGAAGTTGACACTTCAATCTCTCCGACAAGTTGTGAGTGTGACTAAACACCCAGAGGCTAGTGTGCCTCTGGGCTTCCCTGTGTTGAGTGCAGCAAGTAAACGTAATCTAGAGCTTTGACAGGTTGGGCGCATAGGTCTCCTTCTCTTCATTGACAGAGAATGCAAAACACGGGCTGCCACCTCTCCACGCGCATTGCAGCATTCCCCGAGAAACACTAGCAGAAGAGTGATCATCGGAACATGTGAGTGCAGAAGCCAGTGACCCAAATCCAAATTCGTGATTTTTTGCAAGTTTTCCATTTTTGCAACAAATCAAGAAAATCGCATTAGCAACTGATACCTTCACTCTCCATCTTCAACCTCAAACTACACAATGAATCTCTTTTTGTCCAAATTGGATGCCACAAAAGGAATATGAAAATTAATACGAATGGTTAAGCTTCAAGCATCAATAAAACACTCATGTAACAGCCACACAACATTGGCAAGGCATCAAGCGTTTTATGAGAATAGCGACCTAAGAAATTAATTGGGGTATTGATATTGAAAAAGAAACTTGCAAATGTAGAGAAAATAAGACAACAACATTGCAAATATGACATTACTAAGTTGTTAATGTTATGAACAATGACAACAGTGGTAGTAACAGAAGAAACTCAGAAACCCACTTTCTAGCAATTTAACCAATCAAACTCAATGCAGTTCAAGCCATTGTTCCTCAGGTCCTCCCAAGTCCCAACCTTTTTTTCTCTTTTTCCTTTCAATAAGCTATTACAACATAAGCAAGATTCAAGTTTTCTCCTTTACTAAATCAATCTGTCTGTTGATTAAACCTCAAAGTACCCAAATAATATAAAAAACACAGCTTCCTAAACTTGTAATTAATACAGAAACCAAGAAATGAACAAACTAGTTGCTTACCTCAAGGAATGAAGCTGATTTCCCAGCAGACCCAACTCTGGTTTAAGCTCAGCTTCCAGAAAATTAATAAAAAGCCAACCTAGTACCAACCTGGTATCAACCAAACCCATAAACTAGAGTAAACACACTACACTCCAGCTTGAGAGCAACTGATATGGAGGATTCTAGTTAAAGAGAAGAAGAAATTAACAGCAACACAGAACCAATGGAACCCATCTCTCATATGAAGCTCAGAACATGAAATAGAGTAGCAGTTATGGAGGATGAATCCTGAAATGGTGTAAGGAAAGTTAGAGAGAGAAACAAAGCATTGTAGTGTTTGTGTGAGCTGGGCAGAGCTCCATTACAAGAGACCACCACTTGTCAGATAGTACCAACACCACCAACAACAACAATCAATTTTGAATTTTGACGATTCTTGATTATTTTCCAAGTCTAATCAACCAAAACCAAGATCATTATGATAAGAAATTTTAACTAATTATTGTCTTGATCATGTGAAGCCAAGAGAAGAGGATAATTTATTTTATTTTATGTCAAGGACACACGTTCTTCTGGGTAATGGGTAAGCTTTACCATTTTTGTATGATTCTGTTTTTTATAATTATTCGTTGTTAGTGAAGCATCAATTATATAAGTAATCAATCTTAAGTTTCTTCATGCTAATCATGTCTGCTAAATTAGACTTATTTAGGTACCCATCATCAGTCCAAATGAGACAAAGATTGCTCCAAGTGAAGAAATCAACTACTATCCAAACATATAGATACTAAAAAACAAGGACTTCAAGAAACATAACATGGAATGTTTGCTACATAAAATATAGGTTTTCACCATACAAGCAGGTGCAAGGTCCACTCACCATCCATTACACACAATTCACATCAGTATTTAACTTGCAGACCTATGATTAAACATGTAGCTTCTGAAACACACTGTCAATTTCTGCCCTTATCTGCACTAAACCTCAAAAACTTTGTTTCCTCTGCAGTGTGCACTTCCACATAAGCACTTGAACTCATCAAGGCTAACACCATAGTCCTGCAAGAAAATGACCATCATGAAAACTTATTCAGTGACACAAAAGTTTGTTCTCTACATCGTAAGGACGATTCGTATAGGTAAAATCCATGTACCCATGTCAACTCTTCCATTGCTTTGATCTTCCTGGTCGTGAAAAGCCCCAACTGCATGTTCAGTAAGAAAAAGTTATGGAAATTAAAATTACTTCAAATGTACCGAGATGCACTTCAAATTGCAGAAAGAGCAAAATGCAAGTTAAATACATGATAGTATGTATGATCTGGGCTCTCTATTTCAACTGGGATCGCGATCAATGTAGCATCAAAGCATCTGAACAATGAAGAAAGGTGAGTTATACATGACATTTCTTTTGAAATGATTTATTTTTCACAAAAAAGCACCAAAAATTATTGAACATAAAAGGGCTCTTCTGCAATTTTTGAATCTTGATGATTAAAAGCAATAATAGAGAAATGACACCATTTTCATAAATTGTTGTAGAGAAGTACCTGTGATTGATGAACCTTCCAACATTTCCAAAATCTATTGAATCCAAGCGAAGGGCGTGCTCATCCATCAAGACATTGTCCAAGCCCCAAGATGCGCCCAGTAGCACCGAGTACGCGCGCTGCTTCTCAGTTCTTCGACCACGCAGTTCAGATTTTGTCAGCACTTCCCCGGCATACTCACAAACGAAAGCTCCCTTTGGCAAGTCCTCGAGCATTCTGAGGCCCCAACCCTTCTCTCTTGAGGCCATGAACACCTGAAACACGTAAGTGTTTTGTCAATGGCCTTCAAGAACAAAAAAAAGGTTTTGCATAATTTACATAATGCAAATAAAAGTAATCCTAACCTGGAGTTTTGCTGTTATGCCTCGCTGAACAACTCTATTTCAGCACTTCTTTGTGCATCCACACTTCACCCAGCACTCCTTGATGAATTTCGCCAAAGAATGGATCTTGCAAGGACTGGACAGATCTCTCTTCTTGATTTCTTCTTGATTCATGGCAATGCATTCTTCAAGAAACTGCTAGTTTAATATGTCACCGCTCGTGTATGCAAACCCGCCTCCAGTTTCTCCCGCGCACGCGCAAGACCTTCCTGAAGACAGGCAGTCCCCAAAACAATCCAAGCAGCAATCTTCATCAAGAATGTGAACCAGGGAAAAGCTCACGTCAGCTCTTCTGTAAACAGTGTTTTCTCGAATGTAATGAAAGTTTGGCAAAACCAAACGCTCGCCGCAACCATTGACTAGAGAGATCTTGACTCTCTCTTCTCCTCTGGTTATGTCATCGACGTAGTCACAGCAGTCGACAGCATCAAAATCTCCCCTAATGATCACATCTTTGATCTTGGCGCCATTCACATAATGCAGATCACTCAAGCCATTGAGAGTTACGCCTTTTGGAACAGAAGGCAACACCTCGATAAGATTGTGGATTGTAAGCGATCCCCTTGAAAGATTAGTCCGAATGCCAAAACTGATGCTACCATTTTCTTGGATAGAAGGTTTCTTGCCATAGGCAGAATCAGTGCCTAATGCCAAGACGCTCTCACATATTTCTTCCATGAGCTTCATGTTGAGAATAGGCGTCGTGGTTCTGTCTGGTTTCATGCATTTATCTTCCACTGTTCTTAGAACTTTGTCGAAACATGGAAAACTGAAGTTGGATCGGGGAGAGTTACAGATGAGGGAGATCTTCACATCTCCTTCGGAAGAGGAAGCAATATCAAACTGCGACGCCCTTGGAAGAGAATCATCCATGCAAGGAAGACTGGTTTCCACTAACCCGAAGCCTTCTTGATTGTTGGTATCAGAATAGCTTCCATTTGAAGAGCCAAAAGCTGCAAGAACAATAAACGAATAGAAGGATCAGTCACTAGTCTACTGATCTTTTCACCAGAAACCCGAAGAATTTATCTTTAGGGAAAGTACAAAGGAAAATACTCATCACTGTACCGGGATGGATAACAGCTAGAGGAACTTCATCATGTGATCCATTAGGGAAAGTACAAAGGAAAATACTCATCACTGTACCGGGATGGATAACAGCTAGAGGAACTTCATCATGTGATCCATTATCGAGCGAGCATTCAGTAACAATCAGATTCTTGCAGGCTGCAGCTTGTGAATCTTCAGTGTGCATAGAACCAGTTGGCCTGACTTCTATCTCACAGTTCAATTTTCTCTCACTGGGACTATCATGATGTGTTACTGAAGTCTTTCTCACACCTTGAAGTGATGAAGATGTTTCCTGTATCGCAGGCATTGTGTTTTCAAGAGAAACTGAAGCGTGACATTTCCTATCAGCGTTTTGGATGAACTTTCTAGTTCCTGGTAGTCTTCAGGCAGGTCGTGCAACAGAGTTTGTCCCTTGACAGAGTTCACATCCTAATCAAAACATGTATCAGCAAACAAAGAGTACGAAACAAAAAGATTTTGAGGTTTTCAGGTTCACCTTTTCTTTCATTTGAGGCTTCTCTTGTAGGAAATAATTGAGCAGAGCTTTGTAGTTCTCGTCTTCAATGGAAATACAGTTGTTATCATAGAGTTCCAGTAAATGATTCAACATGGTCTTCACTTCACCTCTAGAGGAGCCAGAAGGCTTTAGGGTCTCCAAAGCCTCCTCTATTCTCTGATTTGGCAATTTTTCTTATTTATATGAGCACACATTTGATTAGTGAGACATACATACCACAAAGTTTATGCAATGGGTACATATAAACTATTACACTCCACACCAACATGCACAAAAGTAAATTTTCCATGAAATTATATACACTACTATAAGTTAGTCTCATAGACAGCTTCAATTCAGATTTCAATTTCATATATGTAAACATCAAGAAATGTGTATACCTGGATGCTCAACAGCGAGAGGAACCTCATCCTGCGGTTGTTTGATCACACTGAGAGAATCATCCATGCAAGGAAGACTGGTTTCCACTAACCCGAAGCCTTCTTGATTGTTGGTATCAGAATGGCTTCCATTTGAAGAGCCAGAAGCTGCAAGAAAGATAAGCAAATAGAAGGATCAGTAACTGGTCTACTGACCTTTTCACCAAATGAAGTGGAAATTGGACCAGAAACCCGAAGAACTTATCTTTAGAGAATGTACAAAGGAAAATAGTTCCAAGATTAGTACTCATGGCTGTACCTGGATGGATAACAGTTAGAGGAACTTCATCATGTGATCCATTATCGGGCGAGCATTCAATAACAATAAGATTTTTGCAGGCTGCAGCTTGTGAATCTTCGGCATGCATAGAACCAGTTGGCCCGACTTCTATCTCACAGTTCAATTTTCTCTCATTAGGACTATCATGATGTGCTACTGAAGTCTTTCTCACATCTTGAAGTGATGCAGATGTTTCTGTTTCCCGTGTCGCAGGCATTGTGATTTCTGGAGAAGCTGAAGCATGACATTTCCCTTATCCCAGGCTCAGCGTTTTGGATGAACTTTCTAGTTCCTGGTGGTCTTCAGGCTCATCGTGCAGCCGAGTTTGTCCCTTATCAGAGTTCACATCCTAATCAAAACATGTATCAGCAAATAAAGTATATGAAACAAAAAGATTTTGAAGTTTTCAGGTTCACCTTTTCTTTCATTTGAGGCTTCTCTTGTAGGAAATAATCGCGCTGAGGTTTGTAGTTCTTCTCTTCAATGGAAACCCAGTTATTATCATACAGTTCCAGTAAATGCTTCAACATGCTCTTCACTTCACCTTTAGAGGGGCCAAAAGGCTTTTAGGTCTCCCAAGCCTCCTGTATTCTCTGATTTGGCAAATTGTCTGATTTATCGGAGAACACAAATGATTATACATACATCAAAGTTTATGCAATGGGTACATATAAATTATTACACTTCACACCAACATGCACAGAAGTATATTTTCCCATGAAGTTATATACACTACTATAAGTTAGTCTCACAGACAACTTCAATTCAGATTTCAATTTCATATATGTAAACATCAAGAAATGTGTATACCTGGATATTCAACAGTGTGAGGAACCTCATCCTGTGGTTGTTTGATCACACCGAGAGAATCACCACCGTCAAACCTATCGAGGACATTCTCAGTGACAGCAGTTTTGCAGCAATGCTCAACTATAGGCAATTCTACGTCTTTCTTTACAGGAAGTGTATTCCCTCCGTCTTGAGGTGATGCTGAACTGGGTTTAACTTTTTTGCAGCTAGAAAAGAAGCCGTTTGTGTCTGTATCCTCCAATATCTGGCAGTCGGGTTCCCTGCGCTTGTTCCTACGAGAATTCTGAACAGGTGCAAGAGGACTTGACTTGGCACGAGAGACTTCAACTTCTTGTTGTGATCCTGATGATGGAATTTTCACCACAGATGTTGAAGCCTGTCTCTTAGACTTCCTCCGGAGCAGCATCAGCAATGGATCTTCATCGTCCTCTTCAGACTCATCATGCTTTCCTCCCTAGTCGATCAAATAAAGCAGGAACCAAACAGCATGTAAGGGTAACTATTGACTGTGTTATTCAGAAAACGAACACAGCAGAAACTATAGCTATCTGCCTATTTTTATAAAAATCCATTGCATCATAAATTAAAACGCCAACATAAAGCAACTGTAACACAAAATAGCGCGTAATGGAAACACGCTATGTAACACAAACGAGAAGCTCACCTTTTCCTTTTCTTGCTTCTTCTCCAAAATGCAGTCGAGCAGAACTCTGTAATTGACATCTTCAATGAAGTCCCGGTTATTTCCGTGCATAGCTAGCAGTTCCTCAATCACTCTCTTCACTTCACTGGCAGGTATTCCAACTCGCTCGAGTTCTCTGTAGGCCTTTCCTATTTTCTTACGTTGCGTTGGCGCCATTTCTGATTTATATGAGAACATAACTAATCAGAGAGAGACATACATCAAAGTTTATGCAATGAGTACATACAACTATAAACCAAAATGTCACATTCTGACAAATTTAGTTTGAAACTCATACAAATATTAAACAGGCATAATAGTACAATTTTCAATGAAGTTGCATACACACTATCATATATGTACATGTCAAGAAATGAAATATGTATACCTGGATACTCAACAGCGAGTGGAACGGGTTGGTTGATCACGCCAAAGGAATCGCCACTGTCAAAGTTTGCGTCTTTCTTTTCAGGAAGTGTCTTCCCTCCGCCTTGACGTGATGCAGAACTGGGTCTAACCTTTTTGCAGCTAGAAGAGAAGTTATTTGTGTCTGTATCCTCCAATATCTGGCAGTCGGGTACCCTGCGCTTGTTCCTAAGAGGACTTGACTTACCACGAGAGATTTCAACTTCTTGTTGTGATCTTGATAATGGAGTTTCCGCCACAGATGTTGACGCCTGTCTCTTACACTGCCTCTGGAGCAGCATCAGCGATGGATCTTCATCATCCTCTTCAGACTCATCGTGCAACTGGAGTTTTCTGTTAATAGGCTTTACTCTCTAGTTGAACAAACTAATCAGGAATCAAATGGCTCATAAGGGTAAGTGTTGATTGTGTCATTCAGAAAACGAACACACAGCAGAAACCATAACTAGCTATTATGATGAATATCCATTGAGACAGACTAAAACGCCATCATAAACCGAAATACACAAATTCATACTACAGCATAAGAGTATCAGAACAAGATGATAAAATAACAAGATAGCGCGTGATGGAAACATGCTATGTAGCACAGACAAGAAATGTACCTTTTCCTTTTCTTGCCTCTTCTCCAAATTGAAATCAACCAGGGCTCTGTAATTGCCATCTTCGATGAACTCCCAGTTATTTTCATAAACGGCTAGGAGCTCCTTAATCGCTCTCTTCACTTCACCGGCAGAGATCCCGACGCGCTTGAGCTCTCTGCAAGCCTTTGCTATTTTCTGATGTTGCTTCGGCCCCATTGATTGTGCAGAGACCTCTAGACCACCTAATGATTTTCAGCAGCTCCTTGGACACAAAATGGTATCTACTGTCACCATAAGTAGTAGAATCAGTACCCAATACAGCATATAGTCTAAATTAAACAAGACATATGCTTTTAAAAAAATTAAACAAAGATCTATTGTTTAGCATTTTCTCAGCAACCAAACAGGGGCTTAGATTGGCTATGGAAAGTCACATTTGTTCTAATTTGGGCATGGAAGAGAAAATCAAGGGTTTTTTTTCTTCTTTCCTTTCACCATTTGCACTTCCAAGCTCAGGAAAAAAAGGAGTTTTTACAAAACACATCAGAAATGAAATCTACTCTACATGTCTATTTCTTCAGTTTTCCCTAGAAACAAACAAGACCAGGTCAGGAAAATCCCACTAAAAATGCAACAAAAGCAAAAGGCATAACAAACCCAAGAACAGAAGCAATGCTTGCTAATCACGAAACCTTAGGTGGGAAACAAATAAAGATTTGAGAACCTTTCATGTGTTTTGATACAACCCAAGTGAAAAGAGAAGAAGTGGGGGAGAAATATAGAGAAGAGGTGAAGAATTTAGGGTTGAGAAAAGTGATGAGAGGTGTGCAGAGGAGAATAGATGCAGAGGGAAGAGAGAAAATCATATTAATATTCATTATTTCCATTTCTGGAAAACACATCTCCAGTCCACATTTGTGCTGCCAAGCTGAGTCACTAACAATTTAGAAGATATTGGGTTGGGTCATTCATTAACCCAAATGGTAATTAAAAGCCCAACAGAACATAAATAGATCAAAACCATGAAACATGTTAAATCATTCTCTTATAAAACTCTCTGTCCACAAGCTTGTGAGTTGAATTGAATATTTATGAAAACATGTTATGGATCTTGGACACCACTGAACATAAACCATGACAGTAGCTCAGAATGGCCATATCAGTCCCATGAAGAAGTAGGCATATCTTCATTAGTACCCCCAAACATTTCTCAGTGTAACAACATTAAACCTTTTTTGGCCAACCATAACCACACGTCCCATAGTAGAATTGCACAACACAATCAAATACTTATCATCCATACATTATGGATGCAAAAAATCTCGCTTTAGAAATGGAAGATTCTGACTTGAAAAATATTTCAATATTAAGATTGGCCCCAATTCTTTTCATTGTCAATATTGATGTCAATATTCTGAGAAGACATTAAGATACAACTGATAGTGTCTCGTAATGAATACCTCTTGCTAGTATTCTGAACTCAACCACACCGATAATTTCCAACAAGGTACCAACACCATTAAGCCAAATATCCATTCCAAGGTTTGCTTAGCTAGATGGAAAGAGTAGAATTCAGTTGAAAAAATATATGCCTCAAACTGACCCATTAATTCATTCCTTGATAATCATTCCAACACTTGGTGTGCATCAATAATTTGCTTGTTCGGAAAGTTTACGTTTTCAGCAGAAAATTTGAACTAACTTTTGATTTACCAACGGCATCCAAATCTCGTGAAACTTAGCATTTCAAAAATGTATAAAAGCCAGCTACATTTCTTATGAAAACCCCAAAATCATTCGAAGTCTCTAATTGTGCGAAACTCAACCGTTTTTGAAGGGAGGTGAAATGAAAAAAATGGCGTGTATTTAAAATTTTGAAAGCCAAAGATCTGCATTTTAGCCTTTTTGTATTGAAAATGAGAAAAATGAGAAAAAAAAAAACAAACTTCACTGATGTTTTATAAGACGTTTTGAAAGTAACTGTAGTAATCGCATCAACTTAGCTTTACTAAAACTAGAATATC
>JAYMTP010000461.1:0-33613 GCA_036897365.1 Geranium brycei | reverse complement strand
CGACCATGAGGGGGTGGCCGCTCCCCCGATAGATCCTCCCCTGTTTGTCGCCGAATGTGCCCCTATAGAGTTATATCCCACACACGTATGATCTCCTTCACGTGGGTCGTAGAAAGACTTTGGCACAAGTCGAGGATTTTTAGAATAATAATTATGACACTGCCCTTTTACATTTATTCAATTTTTGTTCAAATATTCGTATATACATGCGTTTATGTCACTTCTCTTCATATTTAGACATATGAACTTACTTCCTTTCCCACTTGTACGCATGTGTTTACTATTTTCCATAGGTACAAAAAATAATCAACATTATTTCTTCGAGTGCGGGGTCGCCCATCAACCTTGGTCGGGAAATTTGTTCGATGACTTATAGCATAACGGGAAGAGCGTCGTTCGGAGAGAAATGCAAAGAGCAAGAAGAATTCATAGCGCTCGTGGAGGAAGGCACGAGGCTGGCCGCAGGTTTCAGCCTCGCCGATGTGTTTCCTTCCATCAAATGGCTCCGTGTCGTTAGTGGGATGGAGCATCAAACCGAGAAACTTCACCGTCGTTTCGACACCATACTCAACAACATCATTGATGAACACAAGTCTAATAGGAAAGCTTCAGGGATGGCTAAGGATGGTAAAGCAGATAATCTTGTAGACGTGCTCTTGAATCTTCAAGAATATAGAGATCTCGAGTTTCCTATGACCAACGACAGCATCAAGGCAATTGTCATGGTTAGTCAATATATATATAAGTGAATTTTATATGTTTAGCTAAATATATTATGTTGGCCTCCGAAAAATAGCATGTCAACTTTATTAGTTGACTTTTGCATAGACCACCGAAGTAGAGGCCAGGTAGTCTCATGAGTACGGTTAAAATCGACCCTATATGATATCATATAAAATATATATATATAATGTGTTTGTAAAAGTTTTAAATCTTAACATGTGTATGTGATCTTGTTTCAGGACATTCTGAGCGCTGGAAGTGAAACATCATCGTCAACAATCGAATGGATAATGTCTGAATTGGTCAAGAACCCAAGAGCTATGGAGAAGGCACAAGCGGAGGTGAGAAAAGTATTCGGTACAAAAGGCTTCGTCGATGAAGCAGGACTCGAAGAACTACCATTCTTGAAGTGTGTCATCAAGGAAACTCTAAGACTACATCCTCCCGTGCCATTGTTGATTCCTCGAGAGTGTCAGGAACAATGTAAGATTAATGGATTCAACATACCTTTGAAAACCAAAGTCATTATCAATGCTTGGGCGATAGGAAGAGATCCGAGATATTGGACAGAACCTGACAAATTCTATCCGGAGAGGTTTTTTGATAGCGCGGTCGATTTTAAAGGTAATAATTTCGAGTTTGTCCCGTTTGGCGCCGGAAGAAGGATTTGTCCAGGAATATCATTTGCAACGCCTAATGTGGAGCTTCCACTTGCAAATTTTTTGTACCATTTTGATTGGAAACTTCCGGGTGGAGTGAAGAATGAGGATCTAGACATGACTGAGGCTTATGGTGCAAGTGTTAGAAGACAAACTTATTTGTGCTTGATTGCTATTCCATACCATCCCCAATAATGTTCCATGTTGGTTTGTTTTGTTCCATTTCATGACCTTTTGTTGTTGACTTCTTGTTGTTACGTGGTAAGGAATAAAAAGCTTATGCTTGACCATTTTTTTCAATTACAATTACAAATATTCATTTTTATCATCTGGAGTACATATCACTTATTGAGGTTCTATGTCCTACATTTGCGAACTTCATAATTTTGGTTGAGAAGTCGCGAGACAACTTATGCAAAAAAATTGTCGTACCGCACGATGCAATTAGTAATATTTTACGTTGGAACTTATTTTATCAAAAAATTATGTTACGAGCACGAAAAACATATGAATAAAGAACAAAAAGGAGGAATGGTCAAATAATAAAAATTATATAAATGATTATTAGTCATTGAAAAGAAATCAACCTCTAAACAATCACACTGATTTATTTCTTCCTCTGGCTACCAAATATTGTTGTATTTATTTTTCATTTTGTTCCCTATTTTGCAATAGAACGATAGTAAATGTGCATGCCATTATTCATAATAAACAACTAAGGATAAATTATCCTTAGTATCCATGATATCGTAAGCGGTTTGACGAGAGAAACTGGAGGACAAATTAGTGCTGGGAAAGCTACAACCAAATTTATCAATGACACTACATCACCCCATTTTACCACAGGGAAGGCAGACCTAAATTAGGTTCGTCGTCACAGATTTGCTAAGGACAACGGATGTGGAAGGTTCGCCGTCACAATTGTAATAAGGACGGTGAACTTAGGGAGTTTTCCATCACTAAGTTAATAGGACGACGGACCATTAACAATCTGTCGTCAATATTACTGACGAGGGACTTGTATAGGTTTGTCGACTTTATTATGTTGACTAGATGACCAAACAATAACCGTCAGTAATTAATAGTACGAAATATGGTTGTTGATGTGACTGTTAAATACAGACGGCGGACCAGATGAATTCCGTCGTCCTTAATTAATAGTAACAACGAATTTGGGGTGGTCCGCCATCACTAATACATTTTACTTAACATAAAACCTTCTATTCTTTCTACTTCTCACATTCCACAGTTTTCTCTCATCTCTGTCAGTGTTTTGGAAATTACCAAAAAGGTGTTTTGAGTTCGTCGGTTTCAAGACGTGTTCAATTATATGTTCTATGTACATAAAATTTATTGTATATTTTGTAATCAAGTATTTACAACACATTAATATACTATTGTAGTTAGTTCTGTTTGTCACATTTAAGAAATTGATCGGAGTTGGATAAGAGCGGAGAGAATGAGTGAGGCGTGCATATTAAGAATGTACATCTTCATCAAATTTTGCGGATTAAAAAAACAAAACATGTTCATCAAATTTGCGAGTAAAAATGGTGACAGACGTAAAACCGACAATAAAAGTGTGTCGCAATTTTACGCACCACTAGTAATGTACCACTCAATTTTCATGGGTCGGTTTCGGTTACCGACTTATGTATTGTCCTAGTCTCCTTTTTTTAATTCACACAATATCATTAATATTTCTCTCTATACTGTTTCTATCAATATGAAAATTGTCCATGATAAAATTCTCAAACATATGTAAATTGTGCACAATAAAACTCTTAAACATATACAAATTGTCCACATAAAATTTTCAAAACACGTGCAAATTAGTTTGTTAGAATTATTATTTTGATAAATATTGTATTTTTCTTTCTTTAAGTATTGGATACGGATTATGGCGGATATAAGTCGACGCGTACGTGCAAAACTGTTTATTACCCATTTGTTTTTAGGTAGCCCCATTTCAATCGAATCAGAGACATCAAATACTCGTCAGATTCATGTTTATTTCACCATTGATATCTTAGTATTGGATACGGATTAGGGCGGATATAGGTCGACGCATATTCACAAAAATATTTATTACCCGTTCGTTTTTAGGTAGCTCCATTTCAATCAGGTCGGAGACATCAAATACCCTTCCGAATGAGAGTTTTCTCACCATTCATAGTCACACCTACAACATGCAGTAGTTCTCACGAAAACCAGTGGATTATTATGATAAAATATAGTTTCTCCTATTTTCCCTCGTTTTCTCTCGAATTCTCGCGTTCCAATCACCGTCAGATTTTCCACTCTCCTTCAGTTCACATCCCAATCCCATCTGACACAAATTAATATATTATATTTTTATAAATATCAATAATTCTCATACTATATATACATTATTATATATAATTCTTACATCAACAAGCTTATCGTTTCCTGATTCGGCGATCTTCAGATCCGAACACAGAACCTTCACAACTTCGAATTGCAAAGGTAAATACGCTCAATTAATTCCTTTCGATTTCGTTTCTGGAGTGGATTTGCTGAAATATATGGCGGCTTTTGTGGTTCTGGGAATTTATTTATTTTTTGCTTAAATTTAACTTTATTGATCTTCGCGTATATGCTCGTGTCAATTTTTCCTGATAGCGAATTCGTTGGCTGTAGTTTGGTTTGTAAGTACTCTTTAGGGTTTTAGTTTGTTCATGTTATAATTGAATTTGGGTTCATTTCAGTTTTATTGATATTGTTAGAGAGGTTTGTAATTGGTATTGCATGGCAGGTTTTGTAAGCAGAATTGTAGGAAGCAATTAATTGGAATTAGGGTTTGGTGAAATTTAGAAATTTGGGTTGGGGGAAAACAGAAATAGGGTTTCTGATTCAACATGCATGCGGACAAATGTTGTGTCCTCTGTTTTAGCTTGAGTTTGATTGTAAGTTGGAGTGACTATTGAAGATTATTTGCATGTATTAAGGAAACAATAATGGATAAAAGTTTCCGAGCTACGTAAAGTTGGGGTTTGGTTATGCTAAAACCTTTTCATTTAGCGGAATCATCATTTGTGAAGGTGCTGAATCATCAATTGTGGTGATTTTTCGTGGGTTTTATATTCTAAGTTATGTCCTTTGAAGTGTCAGTAAGTGAATTTGGTTTGTAGAAATGCCGAAATGATTGCGGAACAACTTACAAAAAGTATTGAAGGGCTTCCTGCTTTAGATCATAAGCATATGATGTCTTCTGTGATAGTTTCTAGTCCCTGCCACTTTTGTGGAGGTCTTGTTTGTTCCAGAAAAGGTCTAGCTATAATTTGTAAACTGCCGCCTTTATGAAGCTCGTGTAGTTATGTTTTCGTGGCTGGAGTAGAAAAGCTTCATATGGTAGACTACTCATTCTAGTTAGTCCTCCTCCCCTTGGCGTTACCCTTAATTTATAATCTTAAAAAGTGATCGGCATATTGATTTTGTCCTTTACATTGATCATTTTCCTTGAGCATCACTTAGTACAAAAAAAGAGGTAGTAAAACTGAATTGGATACGTGATCCTGTTCAGAAAACTACATACTCAATGGTGAAGAAACCTGTATCACAGACATGATTCTCGTCTCTTGCTAACAAATAATAGAATAATACTCATACTATGAAGAATTTCAGTATTTAAAACTGTCTTACCCTTTTGTTAGCGAACATTTTTACTCTTGTCGAAACAAAAACTTGTCTGTGTATAATTTTGGATTATTTTGTGTATATAATTTACTGTCTGTTAGGCAGTATGAATTTCAACTGAATGTGAGATACCTTAAGCAAAAAATTGTAACATAACATTTTGATATTGTTTTTCACCTAGGAAGAGTTCCTGCTTTTGCCTCTGGATATGCCTTGTATTACTGAAATGTTAGTAGATGCAATCTCAATTTCATAGCTTATTATTGTGCTTGTGTATCACATTGTAGTGTAATCTACTTTTAGTAATATATTTATTATTGTATTCGAGGGCATGACTTGAACTTTTATGGTGTGGTGTGCGTACGGGATATTTAGGGAGACCATGTCCGAGTTCCAAGAAGATGATGTTGATTATATGGCAGATGAATATGAAATGGATGTTGACGATGATGACATGGATGAAGAGTTACGCGGAAGAGACATGGGAGGCTCAGACTCCGATGTGGATGAATATGACTACACGGTCTGTTAAATGTCAATGATAATTTTATATGGCAAACAGAAATAATTGTAACTTTAATATTTGCTTTAGCAGTGTACATGTCTCTTCAGTTTGGCCCCTACTGAAATGATTTGTGTGGTTTTCAGAACAATAAAGTAGCAGACATATCAGCTGCTCATGCAAGAAGAGGAAAAGACATCCAGGGAATTCCATGGGAACGTCTTAGTATAACAAGGGAAAAATACAGACAGACTAGACTAGAACAATACAAAAACTATGAAAATATTCCTCAGTCTGGAGAGGGCTCAGAAAAGGTTTGTCATTGTTAAAATTAACCCTTTAATTCTTGTTCCACATTTTGATCTGCAGAATGATAATTTCTGATTGTGATTTTTTTTATATTAATTCCTTATTTCCAAACAGGATAGCAAACATACTAAGAAAGGGGCCTTGTATTATGAGTTCAGAAGAAATTCAAGATCAGTGAAATCAACCATTCTTCACTTTCAGGTTAGCTGAATTTGAGTTTCTTAATATTAACATGATGCCACATAATTTCTATCTCTTTTTATCCTTTTGGTTATCTTTCCCATATCTCACGGATCTGTTCAATAGTAACTCATTAATCCACAGATCAGTAGAATTTGTGTGCAGTGGAACAATCTAATATAGAACTTTGAATTCTTAAACTAACTATACATCATAAGTCAGTGGATTATCGTGTATCATATACACGAACAAGGAGATATTTGCAGATATGTTGTTTAAATAGTCCTCAGTACTGCAATTCTTTATTGCGTGAAGTGATACTATCACTGAGTCAATTATTGCTCTAGAAAAGACAGCTAATGGATACAACCAATAGAACTATGTGTTGGAGATTCAATAAGAATTAATGCTGAATAATGTGGATGCGTTTGCTCTCTGACGATGCAGTTGAGGAACTTGGTTTGGGCTACATCGAAGCATGATGTTTACCTCATGTCACATTTTTCGGTCATTCATTGGTCTTCACTTACTAGCAACAAGTCTGAAGTTCTCAATGTTTCAGGTCATGTGGCACCAACTGAGGTTAGTGTTCATGATATAGCACTATGTGTGTTGACCTCTTCTCTGCTGAAATTTTCTTACTGCATCATGCTTTTCTGTTGAAAACAAATTTGTCGTCATTTTTTTAGAAACATCCTGGAAGTTTGCTGGAAGGTTTTACACAGACTCAAGTTAGTACGCTTGCAGTGAGAGATAATTTGATGGTGGCGGGGGGTTTTCAGGGAGAACTGATATGCAAGGTAATTTTGATTCTTTTTCATACGCGTTAATACATTATACAGACACCGAGGGAGTTTTAAGCTAAAAAATTAGTATGTTTTCATACTTCCTATTAAGTGCTTTGACTCAAATACAGATTAAGCCCAATCGTCTTTTTTTGCTTTTGTGCCTGAGAATTCTCAGATGTATTTTTCCGGTTATCATTCGAAACCCATTTGGGAATTCATAATTTTTACGTCGGCAATATTTTTGGGATATGATCATAACTATAAAATCCTATCTTTGTTGGGTTCTATTTTGCCATATGCTTTTTCAATAGTCTGGAAAGTATCCGTCCCACAAAATTTTCGTTGGTTTATATCATCAGTATGTTGTACTGCCCAAGAATTTCTTTTTTCTCGACATGGTACTAATATAGGAGGCTGAAGGAAAATGCAATTGAATTTCAAACCTCAGGGCTCATATCTCAATTTAGGCCAAAAGACAAGGAAGAAATATGTTATGGGTTACTGCTGTCATTCTTTCAGTATATTACCCTTCCTCTTCTGTAACAAACACTATAAACCTTTAGTATTCATTAATTTGGGTTTTGAGGAAATCTTGTATACTGTTGAGGATTATTCATTTTTTTCGTCCTTCATTTGATGCAGAATCTAGATCGGCCTGGAGTTACCTTTTGTTCCCGTACAACATACGATGATAATGCAATCACCAATGCTGTTGAAATTTATGTCAGTCCAAGGTATTTAGTTTTCTTGTGCCTGTGACTGAATAACTCAGTTCCAAACAGAAACCTAAATGTATCCATGTTTTTTTATTTTCAGTGGAGCAATTCACTTCACAGCCTCAAATAATGACTCTGGAGTCCGAGATTTTGATATGGAGAAATTTCAACAATCTAAGCATTTCCGCTTTCCTTGGCCAGTGAATGTGAGTCCTTTGCATTTTTTTTTCTAATTGTTCATAGACTAATTATGGGGCGGGTTTAAGTAATTAGTATACTTCAAGGCTAATATGTCGCAGTCTTCAGTATCAAGTTATGTGTGTTAGTTACACTCTGAAAGTCTGTGTGTTATATTTCTGTAAGTATATGGCATGCATTCTCAGATGAGGATTAAGTTTGGTGACAAACAAGCAGGCTTCCCATCATAAATCATAGTGTCCCAACCAAGGGGGTAACTGCTCTTGATTTGTACTTCAAATACCTTGTTATTGTGTACATTAAAAGAGCTGTTACATCCTACAGTTAACAATTGGCTTCTTTTCCATGTCTTGGTGTCTTAGACCTTACATAGATATCGTGTGACAGGAATCGTGATAGACTACCGAATTTTCATATCTTATTCAGTTTTGACTTTTGTGTGTGATCGACCAATACATGTTATTTGTGTCTGTATAGAGTTCCATTCCTTGTTTATTTGGCTAAATTTTGCTTGGTACTGCATTTGATTGATTTTTTTCTTTCGTTTTGCCATTTTTCAGCATTCTTCTTTGAGCCCTGATGGTAAACTTCTTGCAATTGTCGGAGACAACCCGGATGGTCTATTGGTTGACTCCAGTTCTGGAAAGGTAAAAATTATATTGTTCCTTATCAAATAGATATCAATCAGTTACTATGTTCTGTACATATATACATATACTAATCTGACATTCCCTTTACGAGACAGACGATTATGCCATTGTCGGGGCACTTAGATTTTTCCTTTGCATCGGCATGGAACCCTGATGGCATCACTTTCGCAACCGGGAACCAGGACAAAACCTGCCGGATCTGGGACAAGAGGAACCTGTCCCAGTCAGTAGCAGTCCTGAGGGGCAACCTTGGAGCCATTCGCTCAATACGCTACTCGTCCGACGGGAGATATCTGGCAACAGCAGAGCCAGCAGACTTCGTGCACGTCTATGATGTGAACAACGGGTATGAGGAGGAACAAGAAATCGACTTCTTCGGAGAAATATCAGGCATATCATTCAGCCCCGACACAGAATCTCTATTTATCGGAGTATGGGACCGAACGTATGGGAGCCTGCTCGAGTACAACCGACGCAGGAACTACTCCTACCTTGATTCCGTAATATGAGGCTGATGTACATTCTCTACAAAATAAATTTGTGTCCGGCTAATGCTAGGTGGAAACCTAGTACAATGCCAAACCCTAGCAGTGGATGTAGGTGTAAATGTAGCATGGCATAGAGACGGTATCGTTGTATCGTATCATCATAAAGTATGGAAGTGAGAGTGAGTGGTGTATAGAAGAAGCCTGAAAAAAATCTAGGGTTTTCAGGGTGCATGATATTTCATGTATGGTTTGTAACTCACACTGTATCTTTTGCTATTTCATTGTCATCTTCAGAGTTGTGGAATGGAAATGCCAATGTCAAGAACACTAGCTGGTGAATCTCCAAAATGATGTTGGTGTGTTAATATTATTCGTGGAAGAAGTTCTATGATCTGTTCTTATTGTTGTGTATATGACTTTTCAGGTACTTACCACCTTCGTACATTGCCCATTTTCATTTTAGTATATTGCCATAAGTTTATTCCAGTAATGTAAAAGTTGCTAGGCGCTGGTTGATTGGACGATAAAAATAAATATTTAAGATACAAATATGTAAATACTTAAAAATATAAATATATTAATATATAAATATATTAATAAAAGTATCAAATAGTATAATTTATTTAGTTTTAAATTTTTTTTATTGGATGACCATTGTTTGGTTAAGTGGACATTCATTTATTATTATATTTGTCGGTATTTCCAATAGTTGTTCAATATCTTGAAGTAAAAGCAATATGATGTTTAGAGAAAAGCAATATGATGTTTAGAGAAGGGTTATTGTAAAGGTACTCACATAAGAAGACTCATTTCATTTATTGTATTTTTACTTTAAAAAAAACCAGTCGACTTGGTCCAACTAATCACTGAAAAATCGGCCTCACCGGTTTAACCCGACTGATTTTAAAAAATTGGATTAGTGTTGTAAGAAAACAGCACATAATCTGCCAATTTCTACACCACTAGTTTATTCTTATTTATTATTTACATTGAACTGTTTAAATTATGTTCATTTTAAAACAAAATGATCATTTTACTCTTATTATAATGTAATTTTAACATGTCCATTACTCTGTATAATCGTTCCTTCTGTATACAGTTAAAGAGTATATAAAAATGAAGAGAGGGGAAATTGAACCCGACGTGAATCGAACACGCAACCTTCTGATCTGGAGTCAGACGCGCTACCATTGCGCCACGGATCCCTCCATGTTGTCATGGGATCGTACAATTTAAATATAGTAATAAAACTATAATAATTTTCCTTTTTTTACCGACCATAAGATTCATACAGAAATCTCATATTATATTGTGTCCGTTATTAGTCGAGCCCAAATCTTGATACAATTTACAGATAAAAAAAAAATTGTATCCGTTATTATTTTCATTTAAAATAAGCCGCAAGACTTACTTTCTAGAAAAAATAAAAACAATTTAAGAAAATAGGTTATTGTAGCAACTAATTTTAAGAATGATTTTTTTATAGTGCATGCTTAATTCACATCGTTTATGAACATTGTTATTTACAGAAATGCTTAAGTAAAGATGATTGTAGTCAAGGGCAGACATTTTTGGACCTTGATTCGGTCTCGAATTGAGTCAAATTGAACCGAAAAATCGAGAATGGTAATTAATGGTTCGGCTTTAGTTTCGTTATTATTTTTCTTAATTGCAAATTTAAAGTTTTTGGCTATAAATCAGACTTAAGTTCGTCTAATTCAGCTTATAAATCATTTTTAAATTAAAAGTAAATAAAAATAACTCTTTCCAACAAGATAGAATCAAGGAATCGAACTGGAGAGTCGCGGTTAGAACCAGACCGTTTCTTCAGTCAGCGATGATCCTAATATGATTCAAATAATTGGGGAACCGAAGGATCCGACCCAATTCTAACATGTCCAGTCCAGTTCTAAAACAGTTCTCACTCCTAATTGTAGTAACATCATATAAATTAAAATTGACATGAGAATCTTACACAATTTAACATGGTGACATGACAGACACGTTTAATAATCTCTTATGCTCTCCTCACTCTGATATGGTATAAGCCCGCCAACTTACTCTTTAAAACATGTTTGATACAGATCAAACTTAATTTAGGTGTCAAAAATTTCAATGTAATATACAACAAACCATGTTAACAACTTCTGATATTTATTTTATTCAAAAATAGACCAAATCAAAAAGTATCATCTAAAATCACATAAATTACAATCAAATCAACCTCAGTGGTTAAACCAACTATTGTGCTTCAAAAACAAAATGAAAATAATATCAGTCTGTCACTCTAGAGTGATCAGGTGGGCACAAGAAGCTGTGATTGGTGTGAAAACTTGAACACCAATGGCCATAACACCAAGAGCAACAACATGAATTGAATCAAAAAACTACATGCCCTCCTAAGCATCATCACCACTATGTCTTGGCTTCCAAGTAATAACTTTTCTGGCTCTCCAATTGCATCATCATGCACTTGTGTTGTTGCTCTTACCATCTGTTGCTTGAACAGCTCTTCAATTTTGGTCTCCATCTCTGTGTTTCTTTTCTTGCTCTCTTCCACTTCACTCTCCAAAACTTTCACTCTCTCACCCAACTCATTGCTCTCCCAAGAATTTGAACTTTCCTCCATTTTTGTACAACTCATTCGGTCCGATATTTGTAAATTATGATCAAAGTTGATTTTTCCATGGTAACAAAAGGTCACTTAAATAGACTGTCTTAACCTTAACCTTAACCTAAACAGAAAAGTAATTATAGTTGAATAATTTAAAACATAATTCAAAAGGGAGACTAACACCAAACCATAATTAACAATCCTATTTAGAATAAATATGTCTAAAATTCGTAATTAGTTTTAAATCATGCTCTCTCAAGGCTTGTTTGGGCCTTCATGGAGAGTTTCAAGATTTCATCAAGCATATTTAGGTTTATCATAATTAAAGCTTGACCATAGTTAAGCACATTGATAATCACACAATTGATTCTTGTCATATATATTTTAGAAATCGGTTTTGATTCTATCGACCTCCTAATTTGGATTGCATTGAATAGTTTTGAGCAAATTCACAAATGAGTCTTGGAAGTGAAAAGGGAGAGGGGGAAATATAAAAATTGGTTGGTGGTATTTAAAATATATAAGTGTATTATTGGTATTTAAAAAATATATTATCATGATTCATGTGAGAGAACCTGCTTTGATGGAATTTATTTTTTGTCCAACTTGTAGCATATGGATAATTTATATTGTAATTATGTGTGTAAGTATCTGCAAGTGAACGATTCATACATGTATTTATATGCAACTATTATTTGTTTTTAAGTATTAGTTTAATAGAATGATGAAGTGTTACATGATGCATATTTAGTATACCTCATTCGAATAGGTGGGCTCGGGATCATAAAATTCAGCTGTTGTTGTCCCTAAGTCTTGAATTTATGAGTCACGTCATTCACTTTGATTTCACAGCATTTTAAACTTAAAATCACATGATCCTCGTTTCTTTGATAGATTTATAGTCATTCGGTTTTCAGTACGAATTGCTATTAAAATATTACGCAAACTATCTCATCTTCTGTTTTACACCTAAATATATAGATAAAAATCATAAAATAGAAATGTAGTTTTAAAGAGTTACATATTTAGAATATATATAAAAAATTAAAATATTGTTGTATACTACGGAATATCAATAAGTGATAGATCCGAATCAAATCAATTCACCAATAGAGCTCAAATTGTAAATCACGTTTTAAATTATGGATCAAGCTACGGTCCATACTTTAAACCGATTCAAGTAATTAGAATTATTTGTGGTTGAATTTTGCTCATTATACTTGCTTATATCCAACTCCAGACTTCAAAAATTTATTAAGATATGAAATATTAAGTTCCAATACATTTTACAGACCAAAACACTCTGGTACCTAAGACCATTCCGAAATAGAGCTACAATGTCTGAAATGATCCATCTAGCCATAGTAAGCCTTCAAACAAATACCCTACAGATACAAAATCTAGCATAAAACTATGCTTACAACTGTATCAGTCCCACAACTTAGGCATAACAGGAGAAAGAAAAATATGTTTCATCTTCTTGAAAGCTCATGATATTTGTCTCGAGGCTCAGGTAGGCACAACCACCCGGGATTCGGGTGAAAACTTCAACAAGTACGGCCATAACACGAAGAGCAGCAACATCAATTGAATCAAAAAACATGGCATAACCCGAAATGCCCTCTTCCGCATCTTGACTATGTCTTCGGTTCCTGGTAAACTATCACCGTCTGCTTCTTTCTTTATCATCTCCGCCTTATTTTCTGTTTCTCCAAGTTTGTGCAGCACCTTTGCCTTTAGCTCTCCAACTGCATGAACTGTGTGGTTATGGATTTCTGTTGCTCGTATCACACACTCGATCTCAGCTTCAATCTTTTGCTTGAAGAGGTCTTCGATTTGAGTCTCCATCTCCTTGTTTCTTTCCCTTAACGTACTCTCGAGCTCAGCAAGCCTCGAATCCTTCTCCTGGAGCTTATTCCTGGTCTGTTCCAATTCACTCTCCAAAAACCTGACACTCTGAGTCAACTTCAGCACCGAGGAACTTGAACTTTGCTTAATCTTTGCACAACCCATCTGATCAGATGAGCTTGGTTCCACAATTTCTGGATCGGCAGAGCTGGAATCTGCGGGCGCGATGCTGCTATCGCTAGAGTTGTTGCCTAGTGATGCATATTCTTCTCCAATCTCCACAAATTTCTGAAGTTCTGCAAAAAAGATACACAGATCTAGTTACATAACAATTAATAATGCATCTATTCCCCGATGAAACTATGGTATCTCCAAGTAATGACTCATTTCACATATAATGTATACTGCGACTTTCATAATGAAACAAGAATGGTGCAGGGTGTTTTGGAACGAAACAAGAATAAAACCTTAGCCTTAAGGAAAAAAGGAAATTAATACAAAGTAGCTCAAATTGATAGTAGTAATAATAATGTAATCTTCCAATTCTAAAACAATTGCTTTAATACAGTTTAAATCCTCCAAAACTAACTAGAACAAGGAAACTTAAAAGAATGGAGTTAATGATTCTGAGCCAGCTAGAACTAGAAAACCTAACACAACAGGAACTATAAAATAATTCGATCCAAAAAGTCATAATTAATGTAGTGTCCTACATGGCTACATCCATGACAATTCTGGTAAAACAACGAGTGACTGTAAAATTTTACAACAGAACATGGGTTTCTTCTACGACCATTTATAACACATTCCCCAAATCGGACACCAAGGACTCGTGAAACCAAAGTTAGAGTAGACCCTGCGTTTAACAATGCTTTCTTAGAGCCTCTGTATCTACATACATATACGTAGGTTCATACCCAAGTGGGTTCTAGTATACAAAAGGTTTGGTTAGACTCATGCATTGATACTGCACCATGCATACTTTAAAAATAGCGATAAGTTGATATTCATAATGAAGAGTTTCAAGGTTAGAACATTTAGATTTATTGGCAAGGTTAAACATAGCTAAGCAAATTGATAATATTATGACACAATACATTAATACTTGCTACTATATTTTTCAGAATTAGCATACAGTACACACATGCAAACAGTCACAACATTATACGGATAAACACATACCTATCCAAATTAGCTTCTAGATATAAAATTCACCCTGCATCTACCCAGGTTTCAAAAGTAGTTTTCTCTCTTATTCGTAATTACACGTCAAAGAGAGTGCTTATTCATGAATTTATACTGTTCATTCAGTGTTGAGATAGCTATGAACTTACCTTACCAAGAAAACACGTAAATTGATCTAGAGGCAAGGCTACAAAGGATTTTTTTCTGGTGATGCCACAGCCAGGGTCTTATCAGCCATATATAGTGAGAGAATGCAGCCAATACCCTAAGTTTTGATGAATCCATTAGTGGGATTAAATTTATAACGTTTAGACTTTGGTCCTCCAAAATTTAGATAAAAGACCCCAATCAATAACTTTACTTCCATTATGGCCCATCTAAATGAAGTTAAATCATCATTTATGACTGACTCTCCAAGTCTCATATTATCAATCATCACACTGTCTAAGTCATATGTCCTAAAAGTAACAATATACTTCCAAACCTCATCCAAAAGCCACCATGTCTCCATCATTTCTTTCCTACATACTATATAGTACCTTCCACAATGACAATAATTATAAATAATGGCAATAACTCTTGCACTTCCTACACCAGTCACATGCCCTAAGTATATATATGCATCCACTCACTTCCAAACCTCATCAGAAGCTCCCTGTCTCCGTCATTTCCTTCCTAGTGATGTTGTTCTTAGTACATACTACAGTACCTTCCATAAATATATAAACATTTTTACCCCATACAGTTCACTATTAAAATAAAGATGTGTATTCCATTCCGAACACCTAAACTCAACGTTGCAAAATTAATGTCATAAAAAAGTTAACATGAAACAAACATCATCTATCATCAACAATGTTACTTACATGTGAAGTCATCACCCGCAGACTTTACTCTTGCAGATACAGACCAAAACAGCATAATCAAAAACGAAAATGAATAAAAATAACAACCGTAATAGTAGACTGTAAAATGGCCATCTAGAATGCAGGGGGAGAATGCACCGAACTTTCACAAGTACACTGGCACACCATGACAAACAATATGTTTATGAACAATAAAGTAGCAAATAGGTGTTATGATTGTGAATTACTGAATGAAAAGGATATTAGAAGTTTATGTCAAGGAAACAAATGGATGGCACACCAACCTTTTTCAAGTGCTTCCTGCACCAACTGAAGGGAAAGAGTAGACTCTACCAATGGATCTCGGTCTGTTGATGACTGATGATTCTCACTTTTCTCTTCTTTGGCCTCCCAAGATAAGTCTGCAGCTGAGTCGTCTGGTGAAACATCCCCACCTTCCTCCACCTTCTCTTTGCCAGAACCAGCTTGCGTTTCCTCATGTTCATGCGCTTCATCACTGTTTTCTCCATCAAAATTTAATGACGTTCCACTTAGCTTTCCATTACTATTAGGAGTGCCCTGCATAAATACAAAGTTGGTGCTTCTAGAGTCAGATTCCAAGCTCGAATAAGAATTTTCCTTCTCAATCCTGACCTTTTCTCCTCTATGCTTCTTACTGCTTTCAGTCCTGCTCTTTGTCTGCTGAACACGTTGAGTTGAATTGCTCAAGCTCTTCCCACTCAAATTCTTCACCTTGCTCTTTTCCCAGGCATATCCTGACACAACAGGCAGATCGTACTTAGCCTTTGGCACACTGGCTGCAGTGGAGGACTTGCTACTGCGATCCTCACTGTTATCTGAATCAGTACCAGCAGCAAAAGCGGGGCCAGCAGCAAACCTGGAATCCGAACTAGAGGCACGAGCCGCAAATCCATCCACAAAATTCCGATGCTTTGCCATATTTACAGATCCAATAGAACCCTCACTATTTTGCCTAGCCTCAGCTGATGATTGTGAAGGTTTTGCAGGATTTGTGGGGTCAGTCAGACCCCGCTTCAGAACTTTACCACCATCTAAACTAGTACCCGCATCGTTGACAACATCCCTCCTAATTCGCCTCCATTTCCTCAACCCGTAACCTTTTTTCACAGGAGGCGACCCTTCGCGAGGAGAATGAACTACCAATGGAGGCGAATTTGCTGGCTGGAAGTTCTCAACACAATTCACTTCTCTATCTGCTGGAAATGAACTGATATCAAAATTCTCACCAGTTCTCAACCTCTCAACCTCATTAGAACAAGACCCATTATTCTTAATCTCGTTCTCATCCACATGAGAAACACTTTCAGGGTTCACTTCATTATCTTCCACAGATTCATGAACAGAACATTCACTTTCAAAATCCATGACCAAAATCTAACCCTGCCCCAATTCAGGCAGATCAAGATCAAAAATCAAAACTACCATTCCAGCTCAGAGACCCAAATCTGGTAGGATCAAATACAGATTTTTAACAATCAAAACAAAAATATTACATTCAAACAAGATCGTAATTCAATTGGGTATTCATCAATTGGTACAGAATCAAGAGTGTACAAGTGCTACGAGGCGATTCGAAGTGCAATTCACCTAAATTCGAATTAAAAATGGAAAAAAGTGAAATTAAGAAAAATAAGTGATTTGGGCACGCACCTTCGATCCCCATAAATCGAGCTCTTGATACTCAAAGAGATTGTGATTATGAAGACGATTAATGATGGATCGGAGGAGAAAACCCTAAGCGCATGTTGGATTTGCAGCTTTATAGACCTGAGAATTGAGAAATGCTCCTAATTGTCAAAAATGAATGAATATTATTAATTAGAAATTAAAATAAAAATAATGGAAATTACGAGTGAACGTGCTGTGATACAGATTGGCCACGTGGAGGTGGTGGCCCACACCAACAAGTGGGCACGGCTGTCAATTTGGGGTTAAATGACAAAACTAACCTTCTCTCAATTATTTCATTTTCATACACTATTTAGCTAGTAAAAACAGAAATTGTAACATTTTTTTTGAATTACAGAAATTGTAACATCTTATTCAATTAATAGTTTGTGATATTTAATTAGCTAATAGTTAAACAAATCATTTAACCAACAAAATGGTGTTAATGTCATTTTAACTGGCATCAAAAATAAATTAATTATGGTAGTTATTCTACTTAACCTTAGACCCTACATCTGCTACAATATCATGTCCACTAATTGCTGAATTCCTCAGTAGGGATGGAAAATAATTTACGCCCGGCGGATACTTGATTCATCCGCCCCAATCGGATTAGGCGAAACTCGAATATTTTTGAGTTTGGGTTATTTGAACGAGTTTTTGCCCCAATCGAACCAGTGCACCCAGAGTCGCAGTCTCCGCCTCTCGACTTTTAGAAACTCAAAGAGAAAACCTAATCTCGCCAGTCGCCGCCTCTCCACGGTTGTACCCCGCTGCTTCGTCGCCGTTTGGGCTCTAGACGTCTGGAAAGATCTTCCCGTCTCCGATTTTTTATTTCCGGACTCTTCTCCTCTACCCAGCTCAATCGTTACATGAAAAAGTGAAGGCCAATCTTTTTTTTGTTCTGTTTATTGGTACATTTGACTTGTACATGCATTTTTCGGGACGATTGGATTTGGGTTTGTCATTTTTGGTGGGTTTTGATGAAATTTCTATGCTTTTTGTACATGGTTTTGTTGGAATATTTTTCTAAGTTATTAAAGCGTGTGCGGAGCATAAAGGGTTATATTGATTTTTGAAGGGTATTAGGAAGAATTTTGCCTATTTAGGCATCCCCGAGTTTGTTTTTCCTATTTTTGGTCACTATTGTTGTGGCTTTAATGATCAGATCGTTTTGTGCTAAAAGAAAGGTATCGGAATTTTTTCATATTTGGTATTGGTTGTTTTTGCGGGTCGGGTTTTCGGTTTTGGAGAAACATGTACCCGATGGGTTTTGTAGGTCGGTCACTCGCTAGCGGTAAATTTGGATACGCCCCAATCCAAGGGGCTGAGGATCGAAAAATTGGGCATTGAAGACATAGAGAAAGCAAATTGAGGAGTGTCTAAGAGGCGGCAGAGGAAAAAGATGGAGGAGATGAAGGTGAAAGCATCGACTCGGGTGGCCAAGACACGGTAGAAGATGAGCGCGACGAAGAAAGCGGTAGAGATGTACGTGGGAGATAAGGGATTGCTCTTATGGCTCAACAAGTTTGCTTACGCTTCCATTTACATCATCATTGGAGCTTGGGTTCTCTTCTGTTTTGTGGGCCCCGATATCAATCTCACCAATTGGATACTCCGCCCCGCCGCCCACCAGTTTGCTCAAGGGCTCATACACAAATGTATCGATTTTTCGGTGAAATTCCGATGAATTCTCTAGGTGGAGTGGTCGGATGAAAAAACTCACTCCAAAATCCAAACAATGGCATGATTTAAAATTTTGAAATTTGTCCAATGGCATTTTCATTTTTTCCCTTTAAAATTAACACATTACATCCAAATATTTAACATGTGTTCATTTCGAATCTCTCAAGTGTATCTGAGTGTCCCAAAATTGAAGTCGAAGATAGTTAAGTAAAATTTGTCTCAGTTGGGAATTGCTATATGTCTTTCTTCCTATAATAAACTCAAACTATATATTTAAAAAATAGTTAAGAACTCAGTTTGTTTACACCTTAAAAAATCATATAAGTGTTAATATACAGAACTTGCTAGACTAATTTGTTTTAGATTACAAGGAAAACAAACAGATGGCCAGGTGGGCCAAAGTGTCATGGATTGGGCCTGATAAACTAAAGGCCCGTGACTAAAACAGAATTGTGTGGCCGCAGCCCAACATTTATTTAAGTCAAGAAGAATGACACAATGAGCCGAAATTAGGGTTTAAACTTTACTATATAAAGGACGCTTCTCTACTAAACTCACCCATCACTTAAATCAGATCTCTCTCTTTTGCTTTTTCTTCTCCTAACATTGTTTCTGGGTATTTAATAGCCAATTTGCAGAGCAGAAGTGTGATAAGAAAAAGATGATGCTATTTGCATTGAAGGTTGGCAATAACACATATAAAGCGATTCTCCGTGCCTATCAATTTCTCAATTTTGAATACGGCCTCGAACAAGTCGCTACATTTTTACAATTTGGAAACACATTCTATTCTATTCTATTCTATTCTATGATTTTTAATTTTATGTTTTACATATTTCTTGATGCTCAAAATGTTTTTCTTTGTTTGATTTCTCATTTTGCAAATCAAAATTCCTTAACCTGAACACTTCTGTATTAACTTATGTTTTGGTATTACAGTAAATGTGTAGTTTACAAGTGGATACACAAACACTATAGTTGTGCTAGCCAACAATAAGTACTTTGCCATCAATCAAAAACTACCCAAATTTTATATTTCATATTTTTTAAAAGAAACTCAGATAAATTATCATATACATTCAATGATAAAAATACCAATAAAAAACTATTTTGTACAAGCTAATCTGTATTTTGTTATTTTTAAATTTTTTATAACAACCAGATCCCCAACAATCTATTTAGTCTAAAATTCTTTGATTATGTCAAACTTTATTGTAAAAATCTACCTAAGCAGTTTCCTAGCTCGGTATTATGTTACTGCAGATTAATAAACGAATGGAGATTATATGTAATTAAGGAGGCATTGACGTAGCATAAAATTAATAGTTTAATCCTCATTTCAAATATTAAAATTGAAATTAATTCATTTAAATAAACATGGTAGAACTCCTAATTTAGATTGAGAAAGATAATTGGAATTTAGTAACTTTTAATTTACCTATATATATTCATTCCCTAATTAAATATAGGATCAAAATGTCATTTTATACAAATGACACCTTACAAATACTTCAGATGCATATGGGTTTCGGTAAATATGGATTTGTGTAAGGGTGATCTTGGTTGGTTAACAGAAATTGCCCAATATTCATAAACCAATTTGCATGTTTGGATAATGGAAACCATAATTGCAATTTTGATCGGTTTGCAGTTTCACCTCACCAACCGTGAGTAATGAGTTTCTCACGTGGATCATTTTTTAGACCATTTTGAAGCTCAATGAACATTTTTTTACCAAAAAATTGTTAAGGAGTAATTAAAGAGGGCTAAGAGCTCTCAAAATTAGTCACAACCTAAAGATGAAAAAATACCATAGAATAAATTATTGTTTACAATAGAGGTAAAATTTTAATATTAAAAAAGATGAATTGAAGAAAGAAAGAGAAGAAGATGAGGAAAATGTGGGGTTGAAATCATGAGCTGCATAAGTAAGATTAAGTTACATGATTGAAGTCACATGTGGTTTTTGTTTTATGGTTAACTGGTGGGTCCAACAATAAAAAATTTCAATCAGACCAAATTATACTGATCTTCTTCAATTTAAGACATCATTAACGCTAATTATCTATGGTTCATCAATCACAATACACAGTTTGCTTGATTTAACGGCCAGTGTAATTTCTCGGTTAATTATAAGCATCCTGGCAATAGTTATATTTACGTTCTTTGTTATAAATACAGATTTCATGTAAATATCTGCCCATATTTACCAAACTACCACTGACCCTACCCTACAATGCACTTGCATGTAAAGAAATGTAATTAATATCTGTCAGACCCCACAAACGAAGGAAAGAAACAAAAGAAGCCGTACTCTGAACAGCACGACCCAATTCCTTGTCTCCTCTCACAACGGCTATATTTCATGGTCAGTGATCTCAAGATGAGATTGGTCTGGTTTGGGGGGTCCTCTCTCTCTCTCTCTCTTTCTCTTCCTCTTCTTCACTCACACACACTTTTTCAACACAACACATGAAATAATGTCAGTCAGTGGACAATAGGTGGGTGTGGTGCTCCATCGACCACCAAATACATACATGCTTGTTGTGCAAGACACTCAGAATAATAAGCAAAGTGAATTGCTAACACATTTAAACAGCAGCTGGACAAAATGTGATGGATGGATGGCTACTTGTACCAACTTCTTCACTGGTTATGTCACTTCAACCTTACCATGCATTTCATGACCATGATCTTGACATCTAGCAAATTCCATAGCTTTCATTACTACTGTTTCTTGACTTTTTAATAGGATGGATGGACAAGCTAATGTCGACCTACCTAAAAATTTAAGTTATAAAGTGGAGCCCAGACCAAACTTGTCTATGATGTTCACAATTTGTATATATGCAACTCAAGACCACCAAAGTACAATGTAATATAGAAGATTGATCCACCTAAAATTAACATTGTTTAATGTTCTAAACCTCCGAGTTGAGGAGAACTCGATGAGACAAAAATTGATAACTTTTGAGAGTTTGGCGAGTGATCGGCAAATTATATAAATTGATAAAACTAAACTGTTGAGAATGAGATTTAAAACTCGATCAACTCGATTTCACCAAATTCTCGAAAAGAAATTGACTCAATTTCACTGAATTCTCGAGAAGAAATCGAGAATTTTATAGCACTGAAGTTGATAGGTGAAAGCTTTAAAATGCTCATATTTGAGCTTTATCAAGACATTAAAACTTTATATTAATTAGATTTATCACATATGTCATCATGTTTTGAGCTAAAAACTCACATAAAAACATGTGAATGTAAAAAATACAGTAGTGTACAAGAAGCAAAACTATACCAACTTGACATTCCAACAAGACCAGAAAGTTTATCTTATTAACATAATAAATATTCACATCACATGCATTTATGGAAAATGCTCAACTTCATTGACATTAAAGCCAAGGTTCAGTCTGTTACCTATTAATTATTCAGAGTATACATATACTTGCCTACATCAGCTGAAGATTAAAGCCTCCAAGGTCCTTAACTTTGAACCTGACATGAAAACTGGACACCAACCCTTCTCTCAACTATCTATCATTTCATCAACTCACCATTATTCTTGCTATTGACAATTGTTTCCAAACCAGCATCATATTGCAAAAAGCCAAGTGAAAGTGGCAATCCAAGAAACTATGACAAGCTTGGAGAGTAATAGAGTGCAGACCTGAGATGACTTGTCGGGGGAGGTACAGCTCTGTTGTAAAGAGTCCGCTGCTGCATACCTGGAGGTCCCTCTGAAGTGCAATTCCACCTAGCAGTGCTCGTGTTAGCTCGTCTGGCAGAGGAAGGCGCGTGGAAGTGAACACCTCGCGGAGTTGTGGATTCACCAAGCCGAGAATCATCCTGTGGCTGATGATATGGAGAGAAAGGATTTGCATATGGTGAACCATGACTTGGTGCTGCTGGAATGCCGTATGAGGCTATAAGGCTTTCCCTTGAACCTATAACATGTTTGACATCTTCATTCTCGGCTCCATCATCAATGATGATGATTTCTTTAACGGCATTGGAGGCAGCAGCTGAACTCTTGTGTTTCTGGTTAGCATTGGTCTCAACTTTCTCCACATTGTACACTGATGCTCCACCATTTAGCACGCTCTTCAGTCTGACGCGCTCGCCTTTGTACTCACGAGGCTCTGCATAAATCCCAAAGCTTCCGCCAATGAACTGGTTTTGGAACTGTGCTCCGGCAGGTGCTTGCAAGGTCGACTGGAAGCTAGAGTGACTTCCAAAACCATTTGACATTCTGACATCAAACTGTTGCCCAACAGAATTATGTGGATCTTGGCTGAAGTTAACAAGGCCTTGATTGATAAAAGGGTGGAAGAAATTGTAATCCTGATTTCGAATATTGCCAGGAAAGGATCCAGGAAATGATGGAAAATGTGAACTTCGTCGATTATTATGAGCATGTGATGGGGATGGTACCTGCACAGCTTCGGCTTTGTTGACCACCATTAAATTCTTGCCCATCAGCCTCAGTATGGGATTTGACACAGCAGACGGGCTACAATCACCACGACCTGAAAGCTTCGCTCCAACGTCAGAAGCACCATCCGAAGGAGGTTGGCATGGAGAAGGCGTTGAGACAGGTGAGAACACCTTTTCAGATCCTGAACTCCGAGAGCTGCTCAAAGGTAACAACACTTCAGGCGTCACTATATCCACATCATCAATTCTTGAATTTGGGTTCCCACTGGTTTGCTTTCCAACAGCAGGCACTGTCATGGAAGCAATGGCTCGTCGCCTTAACAGTTGTGATTCCTCATAATTTAAAGCACCAGCTTGAGAAACCCTCTCCTTCCTTGAGCAACAGCACGGCTGATCATCATTTCTGATATTCAAACGCCCCTTCTCAATAGGCATTTTATTGACTTTAAGGCTTTCTCCGTCCGTAGTAAATCTTTCAGCTTCTATGCGGACATTTTCTACTGAAGGCTCAGTGTCAACACCTAAGAAGCCTGGCCCGAACGTGTCTTTAGTTGTGCAAGATCCTGCAGATAATGGTTCTGTATAGTTAACATCAAATCTGGCTGCTGTGGGGTTAGAAATGCTTGATGTAGCTGAAACAGGAGAATCCAATGAGCCTCTATTGCTGACATTATCATGCTGGTCTTGAGAAGATTGAAATCGACTTGTGGTAAGAGAAGAGTTTCCTTGAAAATCTTCCTCCGAGCTATCATCACCCCCAGGACTTGGCAAAAATGACCCTGGTGGTCCGGGGATAGGTATCGGGTCAACTTCTAGAAAAGAGTTCTCTTGCTCAACTTGAGGTTGATTTTGCATATTTATGTCATTCTCATCTCCATCACCCGAAAACATGATTGGTCCGTCCACAAAATTTGGATCATTGGCACAAGCCCGTGTTTGTGTTTCTTCTCCTCGCAAAGATTTGTTATAATCTTCAATGCAATTCCCCGCCTTGTGAAATACGGGCTCTTGTGATTTGCTCGAACATGCAAGACTATCCTCCACAGCTACTTTTGAGGATGAATCATCAGCAGAAACAGTATCTTCACCTCGGGTTTGACCTGATTTTGGAGCAAAGTCAATGCTATCATAATCATTGGAAGTATCATAGCTGTCTCTGTCTGAAAAATCAACGCTTTTGCCTTCATCAACATCTACCATGGCTTCCTCCGTTTGAGAATCCTCATCATCACTGAAATATTCTCTTACTGATCGATTTACTATACAAGTCTGCATCATCACTGCCTCTTGGTTCGTTGATGCCATGACATGCAATTGAGGTTTTATATAAGCTGAACTCCTTTTAATGACACTAAATTTAGATTTAGATTTAGTTCCAAGAGGAGATTCGCTCAGAGGCGACAGTTCTTTTCTCAGCAATGACAGTCTCATTTCTTTGGATGGTTTCGTGTTTGCACGGGGAGATGTATCAGAATCAACAGGAGAACACCCACGCCCTTCGGCTGCCTTTTTGCTCACTAGAGCTGAAGCATGATTCACAATACAGCTTAGGGGTTTCCAAGGGTGATCGGTCTTTTGCTTCATTAATGAAAAGGCCCTCTCAGAATCGGGATATGTCCTAGGCACTGCTAACGAACTTCGCATCCTCTTTCTTCCGGGAGACCATTGTGTCTCACTATCACCACCCTCATGCAATGGACTTTCCATCCGGTCACTGACTTCAGCAAAAGAAATAGCATTGTCTGATGAACTTGATAGTCTATGAACACGAGTTCTGTCTGCTAGAGAATCACTTACATCAACCCGTTCAGTCTGAACCATCAAGTCTTGACCTTCCTTACTCTTGACCTTCCTTGAAAGACCGGTTCGTTTGGAGCAGACCCACTGTCCTAAAGTTCCCCGATCACTGGGTTTAGCATGCTCAAAAGACTTAGAATTCTGGATTTTGCTGCACTTCTCACGACCCACTTCTGTTGCAACAAACCTTTCTTGCCCCCCGTCAATCTGTATAAACACAGTAGATGGCAACTATAATTGATATTTGCAACAAATAAATTCATTGCCACTATAATCCAAATTCGCAACAATTCAATTCACAAACTTGTGGATATACACTATTAAATTTGCATCAAAAAAGTTTGCAAACTTGTGGACTGAAGTGCATAATCAATCTACCACAACAAATCCATAAACATAGTATCACAATTAACGGATGCAATAATGCGAGGAATAGGATAATAATTGACAAGATTTAAGAATTTAAGTACAAATGATAGGGCATAACTGGATAGAAAATAAAGCATTTCCAGTCATTTAATTGTTTCAAAAATACTATCAGAGTTTAACTCTCCTCAAGCTACTCCATTGGGGAAAGGTAAAAAAAATATTCTCCGAACTAAAAGTGACAGGCTGGCTCAGAAAGTAATAATATAATATAACAAGGAAATAGGAAGAACAAATTAATTACCTGAGACTTATGCTCGCTGTAAGATCGAAGTTTCTTGCTTTGAGGGGTAAGTTTCAGATAATTCTGATGCTTCGATACTTGTTTCATTTTCTTCTTGGTTGACAAAAGTTTGTGTAATTTATCTCCCTTGAAAGGTTTCCTCGTTTCAGCACCCTCTCCTATTGACACCACCGGCGCAACATCACTTGACTTTGATAAAATTCGGACTTTGGTCCCACTCGAATCAATATAGACGGCGCCAACATCACCAGTTTCCTCAGGATGAATTTGCGACACGCTTTGCTTTCCCCCCTCAGCTGGTACTGTCCCAATAATATCTTGAGGAGGCAAGCTCGAGATCATGGCCCAGTTGGTGCCATTTCTTCTATCGAGCTCTTCTAGCGTGCACCTTTTGGCAGCGGAATAAATGTCCACCATCAATCTGGTCTTCTTCGGCTTAATCCTATGCCTGCTTAGCTTGAAATCTGAAGTCCACTTGGGATCAGTTGACTCCCCGGAAAGGCACTGATCGATGTGAGCATTCAAAGTGGTGTTTGAAGACGACGAGAAATTCTTGCAAACAGGGCATACTTTTGAAGCCATTGTTTCCGACATTGTTGTAGTAGTGGAAACAATATCTTCAGTTGAGCTACGATCTAAACTTGCACCAAACTTCACAACCAATCTGCACTTCTTGCCCGGAAGCCGGGCCGGAGGACCTGCAGCTTGGACTTCAACCAATGAAGTATCAACTTCTGATTGTGCGCTACAAAGCTTGTTAGCCGTAACTGACTCTATTTCAGACAGTACTGAAACACTTGTCGTTGTGGAAGGAAAATCACTTTCTCCTCCATAAATGCAAGGATCTACCAACTTCTGACTCAACCCAACATCACCAGACGTGTCGTCTTGTACCAAACAATTCTCTTCGCCTAAATGATCAGTTTCAACCGTGTTTCTCGCAAGAGATTGGTTTCTTGCAGTATCAGTAGAGCCAAAGGGTGGCAACACGTCGTTCACACCATGTTTCAAACAAAGTTGAAGATTCTTCACAGAAAACGGCCAATTCTTCTTGATATCTTTGCTCCGGGCGGTAAAAACATAATCTCTGCAAATCAATTAACCATTAGGTAACTTGCAAACAGTTCCATCACATCTTTGGAAAAAGGAGAACAGAAAAAGAGAAAACAATATACTATATTTGTAAGTTGTGACTATAGCATCATATTGTATGTCAACCCCTATAGAGGTAACATATGGACCAACATGACATGAAATCACATAAGCAACAACCCATGTACAAGAGAAGGTGCCTGAAAGAGTTTCATGAACCAGACCAAGAAAAAAACCACCACCATGACTAAAAAGGAGACAAGATGTAGGTGTCATGAGTTAGGCCCCATAGCACTGACCAGCAACAAGCATATATGGTAAATAAAAAGCTGTACATGTATCATCATCCATCAAACTATTCATCTCCTCAACAAAAGGGAAAAAAAGCCAGAAATTTTACCTTATGGAGAATTTGGACAGATCTGGTGGTGAGGCTAGTTTATGAGAAGGAAAGCTTCTCTCATCACTACTGCAAGGACATGGGAGATCTGGTGAAGGGTTTTCAGTGGATAACATCTGAAGAAAAGCTTCTCTCTTCCTGTGCTGTTTTCAAAACAGTCACAAGATCTCCACAACTATCTCTCAACCTTATCTTTAACTTAGCCTTCAGCATATATAACAATAGACCAAAACCCAGATATGCACCACCAAACTCAAAACCAAGCAAGATCAGAAAAGACACCAAACAGAATCATCTTCATCCATAGTTCTTATAGCCTGCTGCAAGATGACAAAGAAAACACAAAAATTGCATGAAATCAAGGATCCAAAGAAAAAGACCAGAAAGATGATATTTTATGTGGTGGGAATGAGTGAATTCAAAGCATCTACTTTGAATAATCAAATCTAGGGGAACCCAACTGACCAAGATAAGGACCAAAACAGGCAAAGAAAAAAACCCACAAGCAAAGACCAGAGATATTGTTCTAAAAAGTCTAAGAGTGCCATGAAGCTTTGTTATTTTATGTGGTCATTTGCCAGAAAAGAGAGCTCAAAATTAAGACTTGACAACAACTAACCTACAAGCACAATTCCACAATCAAGACCACACAAGGAAACTTTACAAGATAATAGAGATTGTAAGAAAGAAACTATGGAGTTGGAGGAAGAAATCTCAAAAACAAGAGAGTGAGGCTAGACAGGTTATTAGGAAAGTGAAAAATGAAAGGGAAAAAAAGTCTAGAATCAGAACCCAAATTCTCTGGACCAGTCTGATGAACAGTTTTATAGTGACCAAAACAAAATCTGGTACACAGACTCAAAGCCAGATCTTCTATATACCATTTAAAAGGGACAGAAGACTAGAGAAAAAAAAATTCAGTCAAAAGTGAGGAAAACCAAGACCATGAAAATCATAAGGAGGAAGCAGAAAAATGAAGTCAAGGAAGACCCAAAACCCAATAGTTGAACATAACAGCATAGAAACCAGAAAATCTGACAGACCCAGTTCAAAAAAATCTCATGAAATCACAAGGAACAAACTTGGAAATGAAATACAAAACCCAATCCTCCAAACAAGAGAAAAAGCATACCCAGATCGGAAAAAAACAAGAAAACCCGATGAAATCAGTAAGGAAGCAACTCCAACAAAAACCCAGAAACCAAATTCACAAAACAAAAACAAAATACAGAGATAGAACCAGATAGATCAGAGCTTCAAGCACCCAACAAACCTTGTTGTTGTGGTTGATATGGAGCAATTCAGTGTGGTAAAAGAGAGAAAAAATGAGACTTGCAGTGACCAGAGGGAGAGAATGAGAGGAAGAAGAAGAAAAGAGGAGAGAGAGAGAGAGAGTGTTAAGAAAATGGAACCACCCATTCACACATCAAAGAGAGAGAGGCATCAGGTTCACCAAAAAGTAAGTTTGTACCATCAAACACTACACGATTCACCTTCTCTCATACGTGAATATGCGTCCAAGACTCTCTCTCTCCACACTTTCTAGAGAGAGAAAATTTACAGTGACAAAATAAATAAATAAAATTAAATTGGGGTGAGTGAGTGCTTGAAATTAAATAACAATAAAACAAAGGCTGTCCTATCATCCTCTGCACCTACCCTACAAGGCCCTTCTTTTTCTTCAATTGTTTCTTCTTAGATTTTTATTTCCTTAGCTTGTGAAATGTCGGTTTTGGACTCTGCCTTCCTTCAAAATGCCAACCATATAATAAACAAAAAAATGAGTTTCATGAACTGAATTGACTCCTCCACTTGTATCAAAATTTAATTAAAGAATTATTTGATGATCTTAATTTTTGAATGATTTATAACATAACTATGTCTTACACATGTTTTGATTTAAATTAATTAATTCAAAATGTATTTTAATCCCTTTTTTCAAGGTTTAAATAAAATAAAATATTATTTTTATTTTTAAATCATAATCCAAATTATAATTTGTTTTCCATATCTCTTTAATAATTTTGAAAATTATTATTTGTCTACACCAAAACTTATTCAAATTTCAACCAGTCATGTCTTTGAATTAATGGCATATTGATAAGTTTGATAATGTTAGAACTTATTTTTTTGAAATGATAATGTTAGAATTATTAGTTTACAAAAAAAATATTATTTAAAACGTATTTAATTTTAAATGGTAGAAAATGAGTATTCAGTCCACGTCACATGCCACAACAAGTCATTATACATGTATCGTTGCAAAATAATTAATTTTTATCACATAGCAGTGCCATGTCTATGTTATTATTAACCGACTTAATTAACATTTTGTCCCGAAACATGTGATTATTTATAGTTATTTCGAACTATTATATCTCATCTCATTAATCAGGGATGTAATTGAAAAATTGGTAGCTGAGATATTACACTCAACAAAAAAATTGCCTGCACGGAAAATGCTTTTTTACTATTAATTAATTATAAATTATTCGTATGTAATATTTTGAGTATATAAGCCTAATAAATGTGCACAATCAAATATTAAATTGCATATGAGAATTATTTTTTCAACTGTGACCCTTGCGTGGTTCAACGTGTATATTTAAATTTTGATTAAAAAATAATATAAAAAAATTCAGTTAGAATTACCGTACAAAACAAATGCCGACACCAAAATTGATAATTTTCTCAAACTTAGGCAACGTGTCGGGTTAAGCTTAGAATAAATTGTCCGAAGCTTAATATTATCGACGGAGCTATATATTCATGGTGAATCCATCCTATATATTTGGCCTGAGATTGGTGTTATGTAATCACATGGAGGTGTCATCTCTAAGAAATTCGTCCCGGCCGGGGATGGGAATTTGTGACCCGGAGCTCGTAGAGGTCCTGGGAGTCCGGGAGGTTTTAGTTTAAATAAGTGGATGGTATTGTCAGTCGTGCAAATTAGCTCAAAACACTTTTTAACGTTCAAATATATTTTTGTGAACGATCAATATATGGGGTGGCTCATTATTCAGTTAGGGTCTGGTTAAGTGTTAGGTAATGATTTGTCCTCCCTAACATTCTAAATGTTGTTTATTTTAGTCGTTATTAATAAGACGTACTGTTGTTTGTAAAAAGAAAAGAATTATAGTCTTCGATACTTTTCTTTTAAAATGATATATGAATTTGAGTATTATTTTATTCTTTCAACTATTATCGAAAAGTAACGAACATATCAGTATAATCCATCAAATCACTTTGTGACCAATTAACATAAACAATTTTAAAATAATTAATGTATGCGGATGGCCGACAAATATGTTAATATCAACCTGGTACTTAACATATGGTTTGAAATTAATGTTACCGTTCATAAACAACACTACCTACCTCTGTGAAAAAGAAGAAAGTAAAAATAATGTAAGGAGCTGCGTTATAGTATAGTATGTTTGCTTTCTCACTGCCACGCGACTACAGAAGCCTCGTGATCTAGCATTGTTTGCTCTAGACTTTTCTGATCTCATTCGTATTCCGATCGAAGTCTCATAAAGCAAGCACCTCTTTCACACACTAATAAAAAAAACTTTTTTGGGGATTTAAAAGGAATCAAGACAAGGATTCAAAATCTCTAGTCAGAGTTCAGTCAATGCGGTTATACCTCATCTCCTCCCATACATAATTTTTAATAAATTTATCAATTAAAAATATCTTAAAATATGTTTTGAAGAATGTGTTTCTCTATATCAAATTAAAGTCGAGTTCAGAGTATAAATAAAGAAAGTGAATGAAGATCATATCAAAATTAAGGCAAACAAAACCCGTCTCGTACCCACCCGAATGAATTCTGATTTCTTATAAAACTCTTATATATATATATATGCAATAAATAGAGAGAATTAACCCTATATATTATATATGTTGTTGTTTGTGCAGCAAGCAGCAGAGGTTTTTTTTTTAGGTTGCTTGTTTCACTACCATTCACCAACAATAATGGGACCCTCCCATCCATCTATCCCATTTGCTTGCCCATCATCATTCATGCTTCTTTCTCTTCAACACACAACTTCTAACTTCACCTGTCCCCTCCCCTTTTTCTCTTTCACCTTTCCTCAACTCTCCTAACACATGTCTTTCTACATTTTCCCATTCTTAAAACCATGTTTCATGTTTGATTTTTACAAATGATGGTTTAAGTAATAATTATGTGTGTGGTAGTTATAATTTGGATATATGTATTTGAATTGTGAGAGGTTTGGTTAACTATTTTTAATGTTCATCCATGTGAGTGGGGGTCTAACAAACACATCTTATATTATAATTTGTTGATTGTGTTTGTTAAAGTATAAAACATTCATACTATAATTGGTCATTTAACTATCAGATTAACACTATTGGAGAACTCATCCAAGCCAACGAGAGTTAGAAACATCTGGCTGGGTTGGTAATGACCTTCTCGGTGAAACATTGGTCTCGCCGGCTTGGTGTGGAAAGGGATCGAATGAAGGTTTTCGGTGACTCAAGTGAAACGATCTGACTCTATATTAATTAATCTATTTCATGAACTTTTTCTCTGCGAGACTTCAAAACGTCTCTCTAGGTTAGTATAATGACCTTTTCGGCGGGACCTCAAAACATCTCGCTGGGTATTATAATACTAGAAAATCCTGAATATTATCTTTAGTTAAAAAGTTTTAGGCTCTTCGTCAATCACTTTAAATTGTTTAGAACAATTTTCCTTTATCGTATTCGTAGTATCAGAGCTTCATCTTTAACTTGGATCTCCACTAATTTGGGACTTGAATTTTTGTAACATTTATTATTTCACATGCTAAATTTTACTTAATTATATAGATTTCATTAATTAATAAGACTTGCACTCCCACTATTCATCTCGCTTTTCAACATGCCTATAATTTTATTTCCATTGTTACATACATCTCATAAGTCAACAATGGTATATTTATTGTTACATATATACTTATATTGGATATAGGGTGATATTGTAACCTTAAAAAATATTATATATCGTACATTTCACTTATATAAGTGAGAGGGTGTCATGTAAAAATATTCTTGTCTATTTAAGAAGCATTTCTATTACAAATGTAGGTATATATACTTGATCCATTAAAATTAATTTTCTAGGGTTTTGGCTTACAAGAATTAAGAGACATCATTTTCCCTATCTACCCATAACCCCACCCAAATACTTTTGCTGAGCCTCGAACCCCAGTCTAAAGTCAGGGAGCGAGCAGTACCAACCACTAGACCACGCTCAAGCTGAATTTACCTATAAATTTAAAGATATGTTTTCCTAAAAATGTATCAGATTGTGTTGAATTTAGTCAGACCATAAACTTTATTAATTAAGTTATTGGTTTAGATGACAACTAACTTTTTTAGCACCCGTAAAAGTAAGTTTGAAATATAATTTCTTAGACTCTAACTTAAATTAAAAAAAACAACTAAATTGGTACAAACATTAATTAATTTATAATTACAAACGACATCTAAATAATACCTTTGCTTATATGGATGAACTATATCTTATTTTTATATTAAAATAAATGTTGGTTTTCAATAATTTAGGTATTTAAAAATATATTTTTACTCGATTAAGTGTATATAGCGTCTATCTTCTCATAGTTTCAAGTCTCTTACATTAAAATCTCATAATATTTATTTCATTTGATAGTTTGAGTTTATTGTGACTTAAACTCTAACAATCAAATTAAATAATATGAGATTCTAATATAAAAAACTTGAAATTATATATGAGAAGAAAAACACTCTAAAAATTTTTAAATGCTAATGAATACATCTTGATATATGATAAAATTATCTTGAAATTAGTTTTATATAAATGCAAGATATAGTTATAAAAAAACCCCTTTTGAAAGCGATTACAATCTAATTAAGAAATCAACACCCTTACTTATCAGGTACTTAATTTAGATAAAAATATTGAAGTCTGCAACATAAATTAATATGCAAAATGATGATGGTATTGGTGGACAAACCAAAAACAGATAAATGTCCATATCGTTACTGTTGAAGCACATTACAAAAATACGATTTTATTTATTTACTTAAATAAGAATATAATTAATTAAGATGGAGCCCAGTAGGCAATAAAGTCATGACCAGAAGAATGATCAACTACAAGCAAAATCGATAAAGCCATAGGAAAAACAATATACTATCCCTCATATCATCTCTACCACTCCTTTTTCGGTTGCTTCTACTAAACCTTATAAAGGGTCGTATTATTATTTTAAAAACCACAAATAAAAAATCAGAGTCGTTCTTTTCCTTTATTGAGCAATCAAACAAATCAAACATAGAACAAAAGGCAACAGAATTAACATTTGTCGAAAAAAAGTCGAGCAAAGATCCATAAACAGAAAACTGGAACTGGAAAGGGTCACCTGAAGAGAAAATGCACTTTTGGGCATTGACCAAAGATCA